>VYZS01031031.1:81017-91288 GCA_013400695.1 Neodrepanis coruscans | reverse complement strand
GGTGCTGTGCCTGTGTTTGTCTTCCTTGGACATTGTAAGGATTACTTTTTCTATTATGTAGTTTGGATTATGCAGTGTTTTAGTTGATTATGGATGTAAATAGCAAAAAGGATTTTAAAAGCCAAACATGGTAGACATGTCCTCTGTTTATGTGCAGGTACCCTGTGCATGTGCATAGCTTACAGTTACAGGTATAGAAGGGAAGGAAATGGAAGGATAAAAGGAGGAAGGAAGTGGATAAAGGAGAGGAAAAAAGAAAGGAGTAAAACTGAGAAGTTATTTATAGTGGAAAAAAGAAGAACTCAGCTGATATCTCTTTTGGCCTTGATTCTATTGCCTATGAAGTGTTTAACAAGTGTTCACCAGAAGATTAGGACTGAATCTCAGGCATTTTATTTTAAAGAACCATTCAAACAAAGAAACAAGAGCTACTTAACATCTTCCATTGTAAGGCACATACTTTAAGTATTTTTATGTGGATTTTTGTTTGTTTGGCTGGCTTTGGTTTTGTTTGTTTGGGGTTTTTTTGGGGGGGGGTGGTTGCTGTTGCTGTTTGTTTGTTTGTGTTTGGTATAAGGGCCTGATCCTGCTCCTTCTTAACATGCTAAATACAGCTAATGCCTTCTGTGACTTCCCTGGCAATCTTGGTATAGTTTAAGAAGTCCCATGGCTTGTGTTTTCCAGCAAGAAAAGTATATTACGTGGAGAATTTTGCTTCTGCTTTTTGCTTATTTGTAGCTTGCCAGTTCTTTCTCTACTTGTAGTTTGCCAGTAACTGTTCCTTCTCATTANGTGGTTTGCCAGTAACTGTTCCTTCTCATTAGGAAAAAACCCCACAAACCAAACCAACAAACCATAACTGAACAGTTTTTTTTCACTGTGTTCAGAGCACATTTATAAGACCCTCACAGCTCTATTGTGAATTCTTTTCATGCAACATGTGTTTTTGAAATATACTGAAACCAGACTGTCCTGGTTTTAACTGGAGTAGAGTTAATTTTTTCATAGTAGCTGGTACAGTGCAGTGTTTTGGATTCAAGATGATAAAAATGTAGATAACACACTGATGCTTTGGCTGTTGCTAAGCCGTGCTTACTCTGAGTCGTAGACTTGTTGGCATCTCATGCTCTGACAATGAGGAACTGCACAAAAAGCTGGGACAGAGCATGGCCAAGACAGGTGTCCTCAACTGGCCAAAAGGACATTCCATACTGTAGAACAACATGTCCAGTATATAAACTTGAGGAGTCACCTAGAAGCGAGTTCTCTGCTGCTCCGGAATGGGCTGGGTGTTGGTCAGCAGGTGGTGTGCAATTGTATTGTGCATCACTTGCTTCTTTTTGGGTTCTGTTACTCTCTCTCATAATTACCATCATCATCTTCTTCTTCCTATTCTTCTTCATCATCATCGTATTTAATAGTGTTATTATAAAATTTTGTTTCAATTATTAGATTGTTCTTATCTCAACCTGCAAGTTTTAACTTTTCTTTTGAATTCTCTTCCCCTTTGAGGGGGTAGGTGGTAGGAGTGAGCAAATGGTATTTAGCCATTGCCTGAGATTAAACCATGACACATTTCACTGATATATTTGTAATGATGATTAGAGCAGAATATTTGCTTCATATGTGTTGCAGAATAGAAAGAGGTTCATATATCCAAGTATGACCTTTACCTTTTTGGAACAGCATAAAGCTACAACTAATGTTCTTAATGTTGATCCACAGTAACTTCCAGATTCTACTCTGCAGAAACAAAACTAGCCAGCGGGTGGAGTATGTTTGACATTGCTTTCATTGTTTTATATCCCACAATTTAAATAGAGTCAAAGATTTCAAGTGTATTTAGAAAACAAACATGTAAACTCATGAAATAAGGACATCAAGTTTATCTGATGTAGTTCATTGTAATTATCATTGTGATTATCATTGCATCTTAAATTTTGTTGTTCAATTCATGGGCTGAATGTTTTAACGTGTCTCTATTTGTCTGACTTCTGACTTTAGTGTAATTTTAGTACATATCTAGTCATCTCAAATTTCCTAATGTATTCTAAGACATATTGAAAAAGACTGTCAGAGTATGTTCTCAAATAAATTTTTCAGAATTCTTAGATGCAACTTTAAGGTGCCTTTCAAATATTTTTTGACATCTACCTTGGTTACTAATGGACTAGAAAATATTATTTTTATCTCATATAATACAGGCATGGGATAAAGGCATTTCCATTCAAATTTACCACTGCACACAGCTGGGAAAAAAGGTACATTAAAAGTTGGTTAAAGTTTATAATGTTATTGACATCTGAGATCTCTTCTGAAGAAATAGCACAGTATTTAGTAAGAGCATGAGGAGAGAATTGAATCTTGCCAAGAATAATTAGCTATGCAAAACTAAGGTGAGGAATAACTGGCTGTTTACCAGTTCTCCATGAAAAAGAAAAAAAGAAAGATCTCATGTGTATTGTGGGTGATAAACTGAGAATGAGTCAACAATTTTGTGCTATGGCAATAAAGGCAGATATGGTTTGGCCTACATGGAAAGGGAAGGTGAGAGGAGAGGAGAGGAGAGGAGAGCAGAGGAGGGCAGAGGAGGGGAAGTGATAGGGAAGGGGAAAGAGAAAGGGAAAGAAGGAAAGGAAAAGAAAGAAAAGACCACACAACAACAAAAAAAAAAAAAANNAAACAAAAAAAAAACAACAACAACAAAAATGCACCACAAAGCACAAAAAAAGTCCCAAACCAGAAAAACACAGATAAATGAGACATGCAGCAAAAATGTCCACATGTTTCTTCCCCTATCATCAATGGCAAACCAGTCTCATATATTAAAGCTATTTCTCATTCTAGTCCTGGGAAAAAACATATATAAACTAAATGTCTAATTGATTCACATTGAGGAAAAAATAACTGATTAGTTTTGATTTTTTTTTCCAGTTCTAAAATGATTAACAAATCATTACATACTAGTATAGAGTTATACCTTGGAGAAGACACATACTGAAGAGAATTATTTCTGAATTTATTTTTAACCTCTTTTGTTGAACAGACCTCCCATAGATACAGACATAGACAGGGCTTTTTTTAATGTATTTTATATTCTGTCCTGTTATAAACATTTTAGATGGAAGTAAAGTACTGCTTATGGAAGAAGTGACACCATGAGTGGAACAGAAGATTGTAAGGCTACAGGGGAGAGTCTTGAAGATAATACATGAGTTTAGATAGGAGTAGGGAAAGAGAACAAGTAGGTTACTTAAAAGGTTAACAGAGAAATTTATAGTAACCAAAACAAAATTAGAGATAAAGTCAATGGTGAGTACAAAGTGGTCAATGCAGGACCAAAGATGGGACCCTCCCGTCAGATAACAATAGTAAAGAAGGGCAGGAGTGGTGCAGTTTGAGGCAAAAGCCAGAAGTTGTCTTTTCAATGCTAGAAGAGGTCTAAGCCATCAGCAAAAATTCTCAAAACAGGGAAAAAATCCAATTTGATAATAGAAAGTGTTAGTAGGAAGTCACAGAATCTTTATAATAAAATGAGAGTCTCTGAAGAAGCTAACAGTATTTGATTTTTCCTGTTCCCATTGCAGAAGATAATATTTCAATGAGTAGGTTTTTTTGGTTGGTTAGTTTTTCTGCTATTACTCAGAATCAAAATGTATACTACACCAGCACGAACTCTAAACTTACTTAGCAGAGCTAAGAAACCAGACCTGAGAAACAGAAGTGCTGTGTAAGTTACACTCTCTTAATAGGAATAGCAGTGACCACATACTCTCTAGACCTAGTGACTCCCACGCCATCCCTTGGGCTGCTCTGTTGTGCGTCATCTCTAGAGGTCAGTAGCTGTGAAGCACTTGCTGGTCTCTAGGGAGTGCACAGGAAACCCTGATCTGTCATACTCTTGAGAGCTCTGTTTAATTATCATCTCCATATTATTCAAGTCATCATCATATATGTGTAATTTGACTCTTTTTCAGGAATACCTCATGTTCCTGACACATCTTTATAAGTAATTATAACTTTAATAAATGGAAAGAGCAAGGAGAGACAGGACAATTAAAAAAAAAAAACGTTGGGGGGAAGGAGTGAGCATTTGGCTTTAGTGTGCAAATGACATGTAATTTCTAGCAAGCGGAGAAGGAATAGTGATCTTGCCTTTAAGACTTGCTAATTTATTTTAAAAATATATTTATCAAAAGTTAATTTGTGGATTTGGGAGGTAAGTATAGAAAATTGTGTAACACCCATTTAGACTTTGATGACTAAGAATGATCACTTTAAATGAATATAGCATGCATTTATTTTGTGAAAATATTATTTGTTTCATTGCAAGTTCAAATCTTTACGATATTGATATGCATACTGCAAGTGCAAAAGTTACATTCCTTAAGGTATGCTGAGGAGATAAGAATCAACAGAACACACTGTAACCTATCAATGTTACTCTGGGAACAGAGATAAAGAACTTGTGGTTTGTAAAGCACATCCTTCTTCAAAAATATTTGTTTCTGACATTCTACTTACAACCATTCCAGTTGTCTCTTATGTTTATCAACAGCATTTTTTCCCATTTTTTTTCTGTCAGGTGCTTCATTCCAAATGCCTATGCTGCTCTCTTCACTGCTGCTCTGGTGCCATTAATGTGCTTAGTGGTGGTTTTTGTGGTGTTCATCCACGCCTACCAGGTGACTCCGCAGTGGAAGGCATATGATGATATTTTCAGAGGAAGAACAAATGCAGCAGGTATGATTTGACAGCTACCCATATGCAAACGAGTTGTACTTTCAGAAGAGAATGGACTGTGCTGGTCAGTTCAGAGAACCACACCTGAAACCACAGTTCTGTGGGTACCTACATGCTTAGTTTAAGCTTAAGCCTGCTAGTCATCCCTTTGAAGTCTGTGAGAGTACATTAATGATCAAAGTTATGCAGATGCTTGACTGTCTGAGGAGGATAAAAATGTGTCAAACCTAGAACAAGAAATTACTGTCTTTAGCTATGTGATTATGTCTAGTCTTGTTGAAGAACAGAAGTAAAACAAAGCACCACACTGCTTGGAACACTGTCCCCACACCATGTTTTAGCTGGAAGTGCTGAACATCCTGTCCCAGGGAGGGCTGAGGCTGCTTAGATGCAATGACTGCCTGCCTGCACCCAGTGATCACCTATGGACCCAGGCTGTGCTCCCCTCCTTGGCCCCTTGTGGTGGGCACAGCTTTGGCCCTTGTTCTTGGCAGTGTATTCAGTGGCTGCAGAGCCACGCGCAGGCTCTGCTGTATGTTGTACTTTTTGGAGTTAATGCCTCTGTTTTGATATTTCCTATGCTGCTTGTAACTGAAACATGCTTGAAAGAAAAGATCTGTCTTGTGCAAAACAGGAAGTTTTGGTCAGCCTGCTCTGTTAGAACAATTTCAAATACAACAATGCTCCCAAAATAAAGTTGCTGCACTTTAGACCAATACTGTAATAGGTCTAAATAGGACACTGTGGGAAGCTTGGAATATTTCTTTTATCTTCATGGTGTTTTCTGAAAAAAAATTGAGTTTTATAAACTAGTGCAAATAAATTTTTAATGTTTGGCTTATAGAAATATACTCCTCTTTTTTGAGAAAATAAAAATAAATATTAAATATTTGTATCTGGACATTTCTGCAACTACACAATATTGGCTTAACTAAGATCTGTATGAATTTGGATAGGATCTGATGATACTTAAAACCTTAGTTGCATTCTTTCATTTCTCTGTGATATAAAATGGACTGCCTAAAGCAGTCACAGAGGTAACTCCTGTTTCAGTCTTGAATAGTATGGTTGATTTATTTATAAATACCTTTGTTTTGGTATCTCTATGAGATAATAAGGAGATTCTTTATTAATATGTTGAGGGTTAAGGCTTGTCTCAGAGCAGTTAAATCCAAGAAAAAAAGTGAACTTTTTGTTCACTTTTTGAGTATTGAAACAATACCATAAATAAAGTTGTCACGGAAAATGGCAGAAAGTACTCATAGTAATTATTTATACATTACATAAAGATATGAAATAATAGGGTTGAAATAAAACTTTGATTTAGCATAGCATGCAGGGTGTTTTCTTTCTCCAATAGAGTCTAAAAAATAGGATGGAGAACGCTGACATCTCAGAAGAAAGGGGAAAAAAAAACAGGAAGAGAGTTGTTCAGTAAAATATATATCTTTTTTTTTTTTTTTCTGAGTAGGCTGTATTTTTTACTACTTGTGCACTTGAAAGGCAAACTGCTATTTTGATACTGAGGAGCTTTTACAAGCACAAATGAGGTACCTCATATAGTAAGACTGAGAGCAGTTGGAGAGAGGCTGTTTAGAGAAAAAAACCTACCATGGATTATGGTGCCTGAGGTTGTATGAGGAGTCTCGGTATAGCTGCATTTGTGGTGTAAGCTTCCAGAGAAAAAAGCTGGTGATTTTCATAGTTTGTAACATTACCTGTAACTACATAAGACAGTACTAACTGTTAACTAAAGACCTCTGACTTTTTGAGTGAATATTGCTCTTTTGAAATTTGAGGTAGTGGTAGCATAGTTCCAATATTTGTGATATCTTAGGGGTATTTTGTGCTTTTAAAGACATTTTAAAAAGCAGTTTGCAGTGATAAAGCCTTTTAAATCTTGACTCTTGAAGAAATTCACTCAGCTGACTCTGTCTTCTTACAAACTCAGTGGAACCTGTTTCTGCACTTATTATTGCAGCCATGCCAATGGATGCTGAGGGAAACTGTTTTTCACAACAGCAAAATTACTTGCAATCAGGTGCATAACAATATCGTACTTCTGCAAAATGGAGCGTGTCTTGGATAATACCTTCACCAACCTCTCTCTTAAAAGAAATTTATGTGGTAGGGACGTCTTCTGGTAACCTCCTTAATTGCACAGATACCCATTATTTGGCATATTCAATACCATAAAAAAACAGCAAAAGTTTCTCTTTGTTTCATTCAAAACCAGAGGAAAGGTGGACCCACCAAGAAACAATTACCTATGTTTAGTTTTTTATGCCAGACTGGTTGTGGCCGACATCCCCATACTGACTTACCACCTGTTCAGTCATCCACAGCAATGAAATCCTACAGCAAAAAACCCTTACCTAGTCTTCAGCCTGAGGGTTGATACCCAAGCTTCCCCACTTTGAACAGTGGTTTAAAAAAAAAAAAAACAAAACCAAAACTGTTCCTTGGAAAGCTGTGTGCTTTCCATTAGTTACCCTTTCTGGAAAGACAGAAAAATTTCATGTGAATGATAATAATTTTGACATAACAAGTGTAGGGAGCTGCAAACAAAGACAAAAAAAAAATTAAATGCACTTTTTGCTTTTGCTAGTAGTTGGGTACTTCTGTTCATTTAAATTACAGAGAGCATGGAGCAGAAAGAAAAATTGGCATATATAGAACTTTAATTATCATTTATAAACAATTATTCACACAAACACATATTTACATGTGACTATTTGAACTAGTAGTGTTCATTCCATTTCTGAGAGTAATTCAGTTAGAAGATAATTAAAATTACACTGTGGTACAGATGACCCCAAGTGGATGCTGCAAAAATTCATGCAAAACTAACTATTGTCAGTAAAAATAAAATGGCAAGGTCCCTGTCTTGCATATTACCATAAAAGGGGAAAAGGAGTTGGATATACAGATTTGGAAAGGAAAAAAAATTTTATCTGCCTTCTAAGCATATGCTTTTTTTGGTCATGTCACAGATTGTAGGAAAAGGCCCTTAAACTGTAGCTGGTTGTTCTGAAATTTGATATTTGTGATTTCTACTTGAAGGTTATCACTGACTTTAATAGAAATTTAATAGGGGTAGAAACAGGAAAGTTTATCTTCATCTATAGAGTGTAATTTTTTAAATTGAATATGAATGTGTCTAAGTTAAAAACTGAGTCAATATTTTTTCTTACTCTCTTCTCCTATTGTTGGAATACTCTGAAGCTTACTTGGTATAGAAGGTTTGTCCTGAACTATCCATAATCACAGACTCATTGAATGGTTTGTGTTGGAAGGGACCTTTAGTGATCATTCTGTTCCAACACACATGCCACAAGGACGCTAGATGCAGTTGTTCAAACCCTATCCAGTCTGGCCTTGAACACTTTCATGGAGTGTCATAGGGTGAAAACCGAAAGTAAAAATGGTCTCTGTTCCTGCCCCGCAGGCTGGTGGCCGGGTGAGGGGGGGGGAAACGACCCTTTCCCCCCCACCCGCGCGGGCCGGGGGGCTGCCCAGCACCGATGCCTGCCGCTGGCTCCTCCGCGCCTTCCAGCCCCGGCGGTGGGAGCTGGTCCAGGGCGAACCTCAGTGTGGCTGCTTCGCCCTGCACCAGCGGCCCCGGCGGCCACTCTCGCTCCTGAGCTGCCCAGTCCTGCGCCCATGTAGGTTTCAGTGGCCCCTTTTCCCGGGTGGCAGGAGCAGCCGCTCGTCCTGCCGCGCTGGCGTTGCCGCCTGGCTCTGTGGGGAGAAGGTGAAAGTAAAACTGATCTCTTTCCTACTGTGCAGGGTCCCCGGTGGTCGCACGGGAGCCCGTCGGTCGCGCGCATGGGACCGGTGGTGGCGCAGCAGCGGCGACAGCGACGAGACCCGCGGCAGCGGCGGCTCGTCCCGCTGCACTGGCGCTGCCGCCCGGCTCTACGGGCAGTGGCACCGGAGCGTGGCGATCCTGGCTGGATGCCGCCATTTTTTCGAGCACGCAGACTGACCGCGTGGCCGGTGCGGGGCTGGCAGTGGGGCCACGCAAGCGGCCCGCATCGGTGCNGTTTCTTCCCTTTTGGTTTTTTCCTTTGTGGTTTTTTCTTTCCTTTCCCCCGGGAGGCAGGTGGTCTGGTGGTTATCTGCAGCTATTCCCCGGGGTCCAAAGACCACATCTCTTCTTCCATCAGCACTGAATCCCTTCCTGGGCTATCGAGAAGGGGAGGGAGGGGGCCGCTTGCGCTTTCTACTTTTCTTGAGTGTTTTTTCCTTCAGTCAAAGCCTGGCGGAAGCTCGCGCTGCTAGGGGGGTCCTCAGACCGGCCACATACTTCCTCTAATTACCCCAGCGTCTCTCCGGGGGCCCAGAGAGAGACCAGCACTATTTCCAGAGCATCCTCATCCCAACACGGGCCCTGGGAAACTTAATTTGTTTGTTTGTTTGCACTTTATTTGTCGGGTTTTGTGTGTGCACAAAATAAACTGTGATATTTGTGTGTTTTCTTCATTTTGGGGTGTGTTTGTGGCTTCTCTCGGAAATCTCTTGTCCAAAATTGCTAAATTTGTGGTAAAACCATGACATGGATGGGGCAACCATGGCTTCTCTAGACATTCTGTTCCCATACGTCAGCACACTCATTGCCAAAATTCTTCCTTTTGTCCATTCCAAATTTACCCCCTTTCATTTTAGAACTGTTTCCCCCTGTTCTGTCTCTACAGACCCTGGTAAAAAGTCTTTCTCCATCTCTTTTATAAGCTCTCTTTAAATACTGAAAGGCCATGGAGCCTTCTCCTCTCCAGGCTGAACAGCTCTTTCAGCTTCTCTTCAGAGCAGAGGTGCTCCAGACCTCTGGTCGTTTTTCTGGTCCTCCTCTGTATACACCCCAACATGTCCATGTCCTTCCTTTTCTAGGGACCCCAAACTGTGGTGCAGTACTCCAGATGGGGTCTCACCAGGGTGGAGTAGGGAGCAATAATCACCTCTCTTGACATGCTGATCTGCATGTGACCTAGGACATGGTTGGCTTTTTGGGCTGCAAGTGCACACTGCCATCTCACGTCCAGCTTGTCATCTGGCAAGTCCTTCTCTGGAGGGCTGCTCTCAATTCTTCATTGCCCAGCCTGTGTTGATACTCGTGATTTCCCCAGTCCAGGTGCAGGACCTTGCACTTGGCCTCTTCTCCAAGCTGTCAACATCCATCTGGATGGCATCCAATCCTTCAAGCATATCAGCTGTGACACTCACCTTATTTTGATCAACAAAATTTCTGAGGGTGCAGTTTATCTCTCTATGTCTTTAATAAGTACTGATCCCAGAGCAGACTCCTGAAGGACACCACGTGATAATGATATGCATTTGGACATGGAGCTCTTCATAACCGTTCTATGGGTGTGTTGTGGGTTAGAAAATAAAACTGTTTCCCCCCCCCATTACCCGCCAGGCACGGGCGCGCAGGGGCCGCACTGGGACCGGGGCCGCACCGTGTCCACGGGGCCGTGCTGGAACCAGGGCCGCACCGCACGCGCGGGGGCCGCTTCGGTGCTGGGGCC
>VYZS01031031.1:68639-80646 GCA_013400695.1 Neodrepanis coruscans | reverse complement strand
GACTATTGCCCGGGTTCAAAGACCACATTTCTTCCATCAGCACTAAATCCCTTCCTGGGGGCTATTGGGAAGGGGAGGGGGGAGGGCTCGCAGTTTCTAACTGTCTTGAGTGTTTTTCTTCAGAAAAAGCTGAGCGGAGGCTTGCGCTGCAGGGGGGTCCTCAGATCGGCCGCGGGCTTCCTCTAATTACCCCGGCATCTCTCCGGGAGCCTCAGAGAGAGACCAGCACTATTTCCAGAGCGTCCTCATCCCAGCATGGGCCCTGGGAAGCTTAATTTGTCTGTTTTGTTGCACTTTATGTGTCGGGTTTTGTGTGTGCGCGCGAAATAAACTGTGATATTTGTGTGTTTTCTTCATTTTGGGGTGTGTCTGTGGCTTCTCTTGGACATCTCTTGTCAAGAATCACTAAATTTGTGGTAAAACCACGACAGGGTGTTGATCATCCAGCTGATTCCTCATCCATTAAGTAGTCTACCCATCAAACCTGTGTCTCTCCATTTTTAAAATCAAGAATGTTGTATGGGGCCATATCAAATTCCTCAGAGAATTCAAAATAAATGACATCAGTTGTTCTTCCCTTATCTACCAGTGCAGTCACTCCATTGTACTAAATAATTCTTCTATGGCTATTAGAATAAATTCTATCTGCTGTAGTAAAACATATTCCTGAACTCAGGTAGCAGTACTGTGTTTTGGTATTTTATTCTGTCATATGAGCAGAGACTTTGTTGTTTCCTGCACTAAAGAGGACTTCTGTGTAATTTGGTTACCAAGAGCAGAATAACAGTGCTGGGTTTCACCATATATTTCTAAAAGAAAATACTTCCACCTTGGGAGCTGCAAAGAGGATCTATTAATAGATGGATAAATATTTTCTTGGAAAACTAGGGGATATAACTGTTTGGGTTTTTTTACTTATATTTCCACACAGAGATTAATTTTTTAGTTGTACCTCATTTTCTGACATGCATATAGTCTTCCTAGTCCTCTGGATGTGTCTTAGTACTCTTAAATAGAGTCACATTTTTCATACCCTTTACTAGTAGTTTCAAGAAATCATCTTGGCCCAAAGACAGCTAGCCGAGCAAAATTCTGCTTTTAGTAATTGTTGTCAATTCCTCTGGCAGTGGTCTGATCTTCCCAGAGATCTTTAATTATGACTAGGCTATCACTGTAAAAGAATATGATTAAAACAAGGTTGTTGTATAGAATAAACATGGGTAAATAGGGTTTGCCAAATCTTAATTTGACCAATATGCACACTTCTCATTGCCCTGTCTGGAACACCTTTCTCATTCTTTTTCCCTGTTCCAGAAGTGGTCTATTACCAGTTGTTTTGGTTTATATGATACAGCTTGCTTAGGTCTGAGAATTTTCCTCAACAGTAGAAGGCTCAAAGGAAGGGCAGTAGGAGAGTTAAGAATTAGTTATCTCTCAGAGCAGGCAGTTCTTCCTCCTCAAAAGTGAATGTTGGAAAAAAAAGTATGAAAAGTTAGAAACAGGTATTTACAAAGCATGTCAGCTTTCCCTCTAGTGTACTTGTTCAGGGATAGGATTGAGTTGGTTCAAAAAAGTCTTAAGTTTGTACTGGTTCAATTTGCCAGCCTTTGAGCAAACATGTTCTGTTGGCTAACTGTTCTGCTATATATAAAAACTACCTTCTCAAAAGTTAGCCTTGACAGGAGCCAAGTCAGGTGTGTACATTGGATAAGTAGCCTCTGGGTTAACTACTATTTAAGTCTGCAGCGCAGAAGACTACTTTTGATGAAAATGAGGTGGTTTAAATCATGATGGTTTTATTTGGCTGAAATAACATGAGGTTGAAATAGGCGTATGTAAGAAATTACAGTTTTTACTTGAAAGTCCTAATATGCAAATTCAGAAATTAGAGATTAATAAGACAGCAATCCAATATGGTATTTTATTTCTTAAATATTTGGTAACCTTTCATAAGTTCACGAAAAGATTTGAAAAAAGAACAATTTGAATGGAAATTCATCTACATTTTTTTTCTTATAATTCCTTTGTGAATACATGAACTTCATTTATTGAAGAAATATTGAACTGGCATAATTTTTATGCCCTACACATAAATATGCAGGAGAACTTACCTGAATTAGATATCATAATTGTAACAGTGTAAGAATTAATGTAAAGATAAAAACTTCATGTTGCCAGAATGGAACTTCATGAAGAAGAATGCCTTAGATACATAGCTGCAAAAACTTAACTATCCTCTTACATGTTCTTTCATTTACATTTCTTTAATATAAAATCATAGAGTGGTTTTGGTTTGAAGAGACCTTAAAGATCATCTAGTTCCAGTCCCCAAATATATTTATTGTCTTACCCATATGCAGTTCCTCTTCATGCTAGAACATGTTGGATGGTCCACCTAGATCTTTTCAAGAAACAGGTAAGCTTAAAAATGCAAGTACAGGACATTACAAACATGCTTCTGTGCTCAGGAAATGATGCTGAGGACAGGGGTTTTGAATGCAAGTGAGAATGTGTGTGTTAACATGTAGTTACATGTCTTCTCTATCCTGTTATATATATGCTAAAGTCTTCATCTCAAATTATATGATAGATATAATATATCTAAGAGAATCAAATGAACAGTGAATTGCAGGATTGCTTTCATCTTGAGATGGTAATATGCATCTAGAAAGCAAGAATCAGATGTTGGCTACTCCTGAACTAAGAGTTATGTACAGTGTTCACAGTATTCATCATACACATTAGATACAGTATTTTAGTCTTCACAGTGCTTCAGGAGATTTTGGTTTTTGCAATTAGGAGAAAAACATCTTTGCCTCCAAGATTTTTTACAAATACAGTTAACAGAAAATGCACAAGCATAATTACAAGTTGAAATAAAGAACTAAGATCTGAATAAATAATAATTTAAATTCATCATCTACACTTTTGTAATTTAGATAGCTTACACTGTGCTTCACGTATCCAAATTAATTTTTTTCCTTTAAAGAAATCCTTAGAAGCAAGTTAATTTGCATGAATTCTGACTGAACAGTTGCACACTTAGTAGTCATTTAATATTGTGCATAATGCATCTAAATAATTATATGGAGATAAATAGGTTCAAATTTTTCTTTTTTTTTTCTTTTTTTTAATCTCCTATAGATCTGGGTTTACCATGTTCCCTACATAACAGTAATAACATAAGCTATAATAAGATGCCTGTTTTTTCATTTGATTATACCATAAAGTGTCTTAAAGAAAAGAATTGTGAGAGTATAAGAAAGTTTGCCAAAAGTCTGATATTTAATGGAAATGTTAGAGATACCAATCTTCTGTGATTTTCTAGTAGCGGTGTATTCTTTATGCTTATGGCAGGTGTGCTTTTCATTTAGGAGATATCCTTTAATTTTAAAATTTTCCTTGCCACAAGGAACAGCAGATCAAAAAATATAATAAACCCCAATATTCTAACAGGTTTAGGTCAGTTTGTCAATTCAGATAGTAGATTTTCTCTTGGTCCAAGTGTTCATCCATTACTTTTCCTAAATTTAAAGAAAAAAGAAGGTATTTTCCAAGAACTTTTCACTATACACCATGAGCAGTTGTTGACTGAAATTGTGCAGGATTATTTCCATTGCTACTTCTCTCCCTGGCAATATAGATTGTAGTAGGTACCATCAAATAATTCATTCATAATAAATAGGTACTACACAGGGATAAGAGAGGTTAGCCATGGGAACTGTCCGTTGGTTAGGTGAAATTACAATGCCATATATGGATCCATCTCTATCTTCAACTTGCCATTAGATGAACTATTGAAAGTGTGAGAGTGCAGTGTGGTGGGGAGCACTGCAAGGTTCCTCATCCTCTTTTTTGTTCCTCTTCACAGCTCCTTCCATTTTTTCTTCTTCAATGCTCCTCATCCTTCCAGCCTTAGTCTGTGAAAAGGCCAAATGGCTCTTACTGCTGTCAGGTGCAGAGGTTGGCAGGTATCTCCTTCCCATGCTCTCCAAAATAGGTGTATCCTGCAAATGAAGGAGGTGGATATACAGGATGCATTTGACACTGGAAAATTGTCTTTTTTTTTTCTTTCTTTCTCTGCAGTGTCTGAAGCAGCACTATGTCACTGGCAGAATCTATTCCAGACCTCAACTCTGGACAAATTTTAGATAGTCTCATCCTGTGTTCTAAGATTGAGTATTTATCGCGATTTTCTGAATCCTTTTGGGCACACAGATGTGACAACTGTTGCAGTTCTTATTTCTAAAGAAGTCATACATAGGCCGACTGGACTCAGTGTTGTGCTGTTAAAATTCTTTGTGGACCTCAGTAAGCTGCTGCTGTCTGCATAGCTATGGACACGTGATCCTCATTGTGAGAGGTTGGAAGGAACCTTTAAAAATCATGTAGTCCAATCTCCCTGTGATAAGCATGGACATCTTCAGGTGCCTTATAGTGCAACAGAAGATGAAACTTTGAACTATCACAATAGTCTTTTGTTATGGTTAAATGGGGAACGGGGGGAGAAGTCTTTTAAGACTTTTTTTCTTTCTTCTCCTGAGAGAGAGGACCAAGCAAAAGGGCTGGGTCCCAGAACCTTATGGCACGGCAAGGGTGGCAGCAGAGCAAAAACAGGAGCTCTGCCACCCAGCCCGCAGCTTCCAGGGCCAGAAGCGGCAGTGCTGCTGTGCTGGCCCGTGGCTTGGGCCTGGGCCGGTCCCGGTGCCACATGTCAGGGTGCAGCGGCAGAGAGGTGCTGTGAGTGTGGAACGTGGCGGGCAGAGGTAGTGCCACTCCCTCCCTTGCTTCCCCCATAGCCCCGCTGTGCTCAGAGAGCAGCAGGGCCAGTATGAAGCCCACCCGGTCCAGCTTGGCTGGGAGCTGTGGCACTGGGTGTGGCTCAGCTCGCTGGTGCTTTGCGGTGGCGGCGGCTCCTCCCATGGCAGGCAGCAAGTGCCACATGGGAGGAGTGGGCATTGCCTTTGGGATGCGCGGAGCAGGGGCAGCCGCAGGCCAGTGAGGAGGCAGGCAGTGGTGGCCCCTCCCATGGTGGGCAGCAAGCGCTCCCATGGGCAGTGCTGTCAGCGCCTCCAGGCACCCGGGTCCCCGCAAGGCCACCATGTTTGCCTTGTGCTGAGGTTTGGAGAGGGGGCAGCGCCCAGTGCCATATAACTGGTTGGCAGCCTGGTTTGATGTTATATGTAACCACAGCTCGATCATGATCACAGCAGACCATGCGGTTTCACGCAGCAATAACAGCTGTGTGGTATTTCTTCCTCTTGGGTCCCCTGGGGTTTTTCTTTTCACTTTTTGGTTTTCTGGCAGGTCCAATGTGGGACCCTGCCGCATCACCTCCCCAGCTCTGCCCACATGGCAACTCTCCTTTGTCTCCCTCCACAGCCCAGCTGCCGGCCCAGAGCAGCAAAGGGATTCCTTCTTTTTTGCGGCTATCATTGTTGGGTTACTGTTTTATAGTGGTTTCCACATCTTATATTTCATATATTCAATAAATTACTGTGTTGTTGTCGCCTCTTTTACATCTCTCATCTTTTAGTAAAGCCCCATAGTGTCCAAACCAGGACAGTGAGGTTTATTTTTGAAATATAAAATTGTGAGAGTTTAATTTGTTGCAGATTTAAAATCATTGTAGGTGAAGTCATAGCTGTTTGGAAATGTTCCAGAATTTGTTTCCTGCTGTTTCTTGTTCCCGCTTCTGCTGTAAGGAAAGCAAACAGCATACACAAGGATGACGGATTTTTCAGCTGGGCAATCTGGCATTTTATTACCTGAATCTTATGCTGTTCTGTGGAGTTCCTTGCACTGATAAATCCTCTCACTAATCAAAGTTCACCCTGGTTGCTTCAGCATGATTTTGTGAAAGCGAAGTCCCCTAAAGATTACTAAATAGAAAAAGAAACCAAACAAATCTATATCTGGTTCAGGAAGCTCCTGAGTTGTAAATGTAGTACTGCTACATGTAAATGGAGTACTGCTGGGACAAGTATCATATCTGTTCAACTCGTCTGACCCTGTTGAAGGCAAGGACAGATAAACTTCTTTTGATACCTAGTACAGCTCCTTTTAGGTTCCTGTTGAGGTAACTAGATTTTTCCATCATCTTCATACTTTTCCTTGAAATTTTTTAATCTAATCCAAACCTGTTCATGATTTTTTTAATCTAATCCAAACCTGTCATGAAAGTTATTACAGCCTGTCTTTCAAATTCTCACCATCATTATTTTTATGTAATTTACTGTACAAAATCCTATATTTACTCCAAGACCTCCCCTACAGTAGTAAAACTGCAGCTTTAGCATAGATAAAAGCTGACTTCAATGTACCACAGCCATGACAACACTAAGCATTGCAAAAAAAGTGATTTTATAGATAGGCTAATAAGGAAATAATCTTTTCTCATCAATGAAGAAGAAGGGAGAAACAGTGGACACATTTAGTTGTTTGTTAAATTGAATGAGTGTAATTTCACGTAGTCAATTATCAAGCTGGACTATGGTAAGTTTCCCAGTTCTAAAAAACTGCAAATAGAGCTTCATAAGATACATTTGTCTGTATTGAATTTATCAATTATGCCAGTGTTTCTTAAGCTTATAGTAAGAAAAAGGAGAAGTATTTCAGGGAGTGACATGAGCCGTCAAAATGATGATATATGCATTCATATATACATATATATGTATTTAAGGAGTGAATGAACTGCCTATTGCTTAAATAAAGTCTTCCATCTTTCCTAGTATTAAAAAATTGTGACAACTATGTACAAAAAATGTTGACTTGCGTGGTTTGATTTTGTAATACCCAACAGAACTGCTTGACAGTGTTTCAGTTACATCAAAGTGATGCTGAGCTTACTGCTTCAAGATCAGTCTTATCTGCTAAGGTTTATCCAAGTAGTCTAGAGGCAACTGCTTGTACTTGGGTTTAGAGCAGAAGTCACGTCAGTGAATGTTTGCCTCTCAGAATCACCCTTTGAGTTTGTTTGGGAGGGGGTTGTTGGTTTTATTTTCATTTGAAGAAAAACTGTAAATAATTAGATTGTCTATTTTGGTTCATATTAGGCCTATTTATTGGCATCCTTTTCCTTTGTGCAATGGTGATTTTACAAACTTAAAAGAATGTTTTTCTTACTTTCTCATATGTTTATACTAGTGCTTTTTTTTATCAATTACAACTAATTTTCTGAAAAAAAATAGGTGAAGAGAATTCAAACAGCTGAGGCCTTAAATGCTGCCAAAGTTTCAGCTCTGTATTAACTCTTTATAATACTAATAATGAAGCAATTTTTACCGATAAAGATAAAAGCAGAGTCATAAGCTGTAACAACATGTGGCAAAAAGAAGGTATCTTTACACTTATTCTTGTAAAAATATCATGGTTTTATGAATTTGGGTATGGTCTACTTTCCAAAGGCAATTACTATTTGTACGGTATTAAACATAGTGGCTTAAAGGGCTCACAAACTGTTGTTTCTGGAATGATGCCTATGAAAAGCACATCCCCACTCTTTGCTGATGCTGCATGACTTAGTGCAGGGAGGGACGATGCCTGGACGAGCGCCTCTCCCCCTGAGGTGTGCAGACCTGGCAAACATGGACTTTGAATTCTGCCATGAACGTGGTCAACATAGAGGGCTGGCTTCTGACAGTAGGAGGAACCTGTGCAGGTGAAAACTAACTTCTGCTTTCCGTTTTGCAAATTTTGTCTATGCAGACATTGTTCCTGATGGCATTCCTTGAATCTTTTGTGCTGTACAGAATATAAAATGCAACTGTATGTGTGGGTTCTTAAAGACAGATTTTGCACATATTTTTGATGCTGAATGAAATTAAATGGTTCGAAGACTGTCTTTGGGGGGTTCCTTGACTGAGTGGAGGTTTTCACTTTAGGGTGGGTTATTTCAATAGAAAAGCAGAAGGGAAAGACATAAGAAGCTAAAGGGGATAAAAATGTGTTATGTCATTTCGTGCAAGAGCTGAGGGTATGGAAGTGATGAAATGATTTGGTCAGAGGACTGTATCACGGCAGATATGGTAAGCACCAGTTTAGCTGAGGGATAGCAGACCAAATTTTAAGATGCCTTCTTATGTTTGACTTGAAGGAGAAAGTAGCAACAAATCAAACAATAAGCTATTCTTATAATTTTGGTTAAATTCTGTAAGTGTCCAGAGTTGAGGCGGTTTATGTAATTTTCTTCTTTTTCCTTTCCTCTCAATTCTTAGAAATCCATTGCCTCTCAAAGTTATCAGAGCTTGACAAGAGCTGTTCCATGATTCTCTCTAGTTCAGCATATTATCTGACTCCATGTGTGTTCTTCCTACCTGCAAGGCAACTGTGCCTCATTTGCTGAGCTGGCCTGTGCTGCCACTGTCCCTCACACCTCTAAGTCCCCTGGCTGTGCCCTTCAGCTGGTTTCCTAATCCTGAAGCAGAGTCCCAAAAGCCCTGGGACCCCTCCACCCAGCTAGGGCAGGAGAAGGGCTGTCCATCACTTGAGAACAAGCTCCAAGATTAGCCACAGACAGCAAATCTGGGTCCTGTGACAATAATGCTTTAAAATGTGTTTTCGGCAGAATGCACCAGCTAAAGTATTGTGTTTGTGGTTTACAGAGATCCCCTTGGTCTTATACCTCTTTGCCCTGATTTCCATCACCTGGCTGTGGGGTGGACTGCACATGGCTTACAGGCACCTCTGGATGTTGGTCTTCTTTATCATCTTCAACAGCCTGCAGGTAAGAGCTGTCTCCTGTTCCTTCAGTCTTCTTCCAAACCTGGGGGCCATCTGCTCCACTCACACGTTTGTCACTTTGGCTTCACCAGCCAAACAATGTCCAGTAACAAGTAACACACTGTGACATGGTGAAAGTGTTAATTATGTATTCTGTTTATTTCTGCAAATTGACATATGGAATGCATATTAAAGCAAGGGATGCACTGTTTTGAAACAGTAACAATATAACTGCATAAACTTAATTTCATAGCTGATATACTGTGAAAGAAAACTTGTTGCTTATGTATGTAAAGTGTTACTGAGATAATTATACCAGTAAAACTGAAATATATGCAGGCTTTGGAAAAAAATTATTTCAATTTTCTGTATCTGTTAACTCTAAATAAAAAAACCACAAACATTTTAAATTATATAGCCCTAATACTGATTTTTTTTTCCATTGTGAGAGGTGAGCCATGAGGCTTAGCTTTTGTTATACAGCATGTATATTCGTAAAGTATAGATCTTTTATGGAAAAAAACAAATATATATTAGACATTGATCAGTAGTTATAAAAAATGTAAACAGCCCTTCGCAAAAATTTTACATGCGTAAGTGCTTCCAGTGGGCTTACTATATTGCATTGCATTGCATTTAGTTACATACTGCATATTGTAGAATTATTTATACAGTAGAGGTTAGTATATCTCAGAAGGGAAAATGCTTCTGATATCTGAAAACAGTGAAATTAGGAGAAAGTTTAAAAATATATATAAAAACCTTTAGAGAGCAAATTCTTCTGTCCTCCAATATGCCCTATTTATATTTGTATAACAGAAATATCTGTGACACCTTTTATGTGTATATCCTATCAAATAAAATATTAATTTAAAAGGTGTGTTTTCACAAAATAGATTAATTTTAGTTGTTAATTCAAAAGGTGGGAGTTTCATTAAGCGGTATTGAAATAACTTCAAAATGCACATCTCAGGCATAAATTCTTTTTGTTTAAACTGAAGAAAAGAAACGTACCTTATTCTCCCTGTATTACATTTAATTGTTCTGTATATATTGTCATTTAACTATTCTGTATATGTTGATATATATTGGCTCTGCTTTTACCAATAGATATGGTCTTTTTTGTATTAGGATCAATTAATTTGGTTTCTTGTGTTAATGGTAATTCCTAATATCTGGGAAGTAACTGTAGATGACAACAGGTCTGTAGAAGATAATGCAGCATCTCTATTCAAATTAGATCACTATTGATCTTCCAAATCAGAAGAAGAAACCTGTTACTTTTTTTATTCCTAGCCCTAGAGAATCTGTAAAACCTCAAATAGAAAATACATGTTTCTTTATTGAAAGGAGATTCTAAAATTGCAAATGCGTGATCTCATTCTGCTTATTATTTTAAATTAAAACATGTAAACAAAAAATTTATTTCCAGCTATGAGGAGCTTGATAACTTTTACTCAATGTTTTAGAAACAAATTTTATCCTTCGGTGGAGTTTTATGACATGAAATATAACAGGACAGTATGCACTACCTTTTTTAACCATTTACATACTACTTTTTAAAGTATAAAGTTACCATGTATTTAAAAGACAGCTTTTTAGTGTTGGGTACCCTGAGAGAAGTTAAAAAAATAGAGTAGCTCTTTCATAGTGCTACAGTTTTTAAATTTGTTTGTTTGTTTTAGTAGATAATTGTCTTCATTGCTTTGCAAATCTCTATAATAGAACAAGTTTAAAAAACATTTCCTGCTATGCCCCCACATTTTAAATAACTGTCCCATGTATATTGTTCTCCTCTTTTAAAGTTAGGATTTATCTAATTAGGAAACAGAAAAACTGACGTCTGGTTCAGGTGACCAGACATGCAGCATGAAAAGAAAAACAGGCAAGGGTCAAGGTGAAGTCTGTAAATTTCCTTAATCTATGTTTTTTGTCAAATAACTGGATGCAGGTAATTAACTTATTTAGAAAAATGTCACTATGCACACTGGTTGTGTGTAAGAATATTGTGTATTCCAAATGCGGAAAACATGAAGGTTTTTTTCTAGAGGCATATGCAGGTTCATAAAGCTTTTTCAGGCCATATTCCCAGTGATGAGGGGCTGGTCTTGGAGGCACACACTCCCTGGTGAGGGTCATTCTGACCAATAGGCTCCACAGAGCCAGGTTTATCTACCCTGTAGACAGTCATCTCCATTGTCCTTTGAAGATCTAATCTCAACCTGTCTGTGAGTGGGGAAGGAAATGGAAACTTAACAGAGGATAACGTATTTTCATAATGATATCAGTAGAAACTAACTGTCTTTTTAGTGCCTGCTTCTGGCATCTCATTCCCATATCTTCATAAGCTCTCAGAATTGATAGTGATTGCTAAAACAAGGCCTTTTTTTCTGCAAAAAAGGTGGTTTTACCATTTATTGGTGGGCATGTGCAGCATGCTGTTTCAGCTGGAAAGCAATTCGGTGTTCGTTAAGACCTTTTTCACAACCAAAAAGAGAACATAAAATAATTTACAAGAAGCAGAGACCTGCTTCCCTGCTGCTCAGGAGCTGTGGACCATGTAACAAAACAGAATGTGACTCATTAAAAGGTGTTGTATCTCCAAATGGGTTCAACACAGGAGATTGGAAGGACACTGAATGTTATCCATTGTATTTGTTTAGCCTTATGACATGCATTTCCTAGGAAATGCACTTACTAGAAAAGTCATCCACTAAGGACAAATTGTTTCCAAGCACTTCCTGTGGGAAACAGTTCCCATCAGAGTCAAGTTTATAGTATGAGCTATTCTAGTGCATGGAGGAGAAAGCAACCCTTTCCTTGTAACTTCAGGAATAAACATGTGAAGAACTGTATGGAAGGGAAGTAACTGATTTACAGGATAAAAAGTACATTTAGATAAGCATGAAAGGAAAATGATAAAAAGCCTGTTTGGGATATCTGATGTTATGAGTTTCTTGGCAGTATGTTCCCAATTATCCTATCTACACAGCATCTGTGTTGCAGAAATATACTCCATGCTTTCTTGTGAAAAGGCTTGACTCCTCATTTTTCAATTGTGAAAGAGAGAGAAACATTTACCTTTTTTCTTAACATAGGGTTGCTGTAATGGATTTATTGACAAAATATTTGATAGCTGGGTTCAGAAGTGAAAGCATAGCTCTCTACAGGCTGGGTTTTCACAAGCTGTTTTGAATTCCCCTGAGCCATCTAAACAGACATGTTTTTCACAAAGTTAGGGAGTGTTTCTGGTTTATGTAGCCAATGTCATCAGCAGCATATTTGC
>VYZS01031031.1:39099-51120 GCA_013400695.1 Neodrepanis coruscans | reverse complement strand
AGCGAAGTGCAGAAAAGCAGTAAATGGTCACAATAGAAATCATGATAAGGTAGATTGTACAACTGGTAAGAATTACAATAGCATCATGAGAACTTGTGCTTAATGCAAATAAATAGTGAAACGCGCTTGGTGATACAGAGTATGTCCAAAGTCAAATTACTAAGTGTAGTCACCATTTGGCAGTGTTGCACTGCAAAGGACAGGGTTTTACAGTAGTCATTTTGAATGCTGAGAAAAAGAATCAGATTTAAACAGAAGGGACTGATTTATATTTCAAATGTTAATATAATTGGAGAGCAATGGGTGGGGGATGGTTAAGTGATGGCTCAAGATGTTGTATCATGCGACTAAGATGATACTCTGTCATAACAATAAAATTACCTTCAAACAGTTTTCAGAAAAAAATACGATTGAAGAAGATACAGCAAAATAAAATTTCCATAAAAGAATGCTTTTTCATATCTGGACATCCGTAAAAATGCCATGCCTGAAATTTATCACGATCATCTGTAAACGAGGAAGGAGAGAAAGAAGGTACCAAAAGCTTTCCTTGCCACATGGTTCACATTATTAATACTATTGCATATATGAATATTCAGTTCCATGGCTAATCCAAACATTATTAGGAAAATTACATTATCAAATATATATATCATGCATTATACCGTGGTCCTGGTTATGATTTCTTTAATTTTTTCCAATAATTTTTTGCTGTGCAGATACTAACTTTTGAACACTGTGAAACATACAAATTATCTGGATTAATCAGACTGGTAGTTTTCCCAAAAGCAGTAGGTGCTTGTTATGTAAATCTGGGCTAATCCACAGCAGTCTTTCACCAGGCAGTGATGGAAAACTACATAAGAAAAGAGAAGTCAACAATTTAAGAACTTTCAGTATAATGAAATCCCTAAGGAAGTTCACAAGAACTCAGACAAGGCATTGAGGTACAGGCCACTAGGAGTGGCATGAACACCACTGGCCATTGACAGCCTCCGGGGAAGAGCAGCCTGATTATTAAATTGACAAGCAGAGGACTTCCTAGAACTAGTTGCCAAGACTAAATTAGGGTAGTCCAGACAGAAAATAAGATAAATCTCATCCTTATAGAATTAAAAAAAAAATATGTGAAACTAAGCAAAGCATAAACCAGCATGCAGAAATTATTTTACAGTAATGACAGAAAGAGTCTGAACACCTGATCCAATTATAGACAAATTGTCTGTTGTCAGAGACACCTGTTTGTGCGATTTATTGTTTGGGGGTTTTAACCACTTGGCACCAATAAAGGTGTAACTATAAAAATAATAGTGATTTTATAGCCACAGTGACTTAAGGATCAGAATGAATAATTTTTGGTAACTGAGGTCTTTTTGTGGTCTAACCCACGTTTCTTCAAAAGCCTTGGTTTCACTTAAAATATTCTCTTTGTTAAAACAACTTTTAGTGATACACTCATGTGATGATAATTAGCAAATAAAATTTTCCAAATTAAAATACGAACTCAAAGAGTGTTTCTATAGATTGCATGCAATTTTTGTTAGTGCTGATACAGACACTGAAGCTGATTGAGGAACTGTTAAAATGAAGTGTTGAAATTACTTCTCTTTCCCAGAAGTCCTTTCAAGATGCTTTAGTTTTATGTATAGAAGTAACACTTATTATCTGAGTCCACTTCTGCTTGGAAAAATAAGTTTTGCAATTTCAGGGTGGGGTATATCAGACATGGTTATACTTGTGGGAGAAATATGCTGTATATTAGTTTAAAAAAAAAAACCCTAATGCTTTGGAGTGTTTGTGTTTATTAAAACAACAATAAAATTATGGGATATAGTAGGCATCTTGGTTTTCTCTCTATACGTAAAAAGAAGATGATGAAGAAGTTTGTTGTTTGTCTGCAGTTAAGAGACTTAACTCAATTTTCAAATTTAGACATCCTGTAGTGTCAGCACAGTAAGTTGGAACATGCGGAGTTAGAGGACAAAGATGTGGCTGACATTACTGACTCCCCAGAAAGCCAGCCACAAACTGTGCCTTGCTCAAGGAGAATCCAAATTTTCTTGTTGTTGTTATAAAGATAATTTAAACTCTGCAAATAGTTTATGTTTCTCTAACAGAATTTGGATAACTATAGCTTCTACTGTAGGGTAATTCAAGGGTCTTTATTAGCTGTAGGCTGTTTCAAATGGCTTCTTCCAGTAATCGAATGTTTGTCTATCAGCCTTCTCTTCGGCCAATCCTGGAATTACATGTTTTTCAGTCTCTCAGTATATGGTGTTTCCGAGCTCACTGTTTCTGGTGAAGCTCTGTGTTCTTTTTTGGTCTTTCCTATTCCGCTTCTTCCATCTGCCATGCACAGCCTGCCAAAAGCCTAAACAAACTTAATGCAGCTTTTGATATAAGAAAGAGACAGAACAACTTTGAATGTCAAATGTGCTATGAAGGTTTTCTATGGATCAGTCCTCCAGGTCTGCATGGGATCTCCTGAAGTGTAAAAATGTATTCTCTCCCTTAATTGACAGCTGTGGAAGTCTGTCCTTAATTTACTAGCTTCCTGCAGTGCGACTCAAAATAAATAAATCAAACTGTTGGATAGGAGAATCCTCTTCACACCATGTACCAGGTGTGTACCTTCTTCTTCTATGAAGACATTTCCAATCTCTTCAGGCAACCTGTTCCAATGCTTAATTACCCGCACATTAGTAATGTTTTCCTTATATCCAGTTGGAACCTCCCCTGTTTCAATTTGAGAAGACTATCTCTCATTGTCTTGCTATGCCTGTCTGGTTTCTGCATAAATACCTCTTGTGATGGGAACTTGTCCTGGATTAGTAGACAGTTATGATTTTTAATTTAATCATACAAGATAAAGCAATATAGAGAGAATTAACTACCGTTCTATGATATAGATAGATAGGTAATTAGCAAATAATATATATATATATATTATGTATGTATGTATGTAAATAAAAATATAAAAAATATATTATGTATTTAAGTAAAAAGTAGAAAAACAAAACCACTGAATAACTAAGAACAAAACCAGAACAAAATACAATTCCTGCTTTTCCATATGTCCTCGGGTGCAGTGATAGCCATGATGCTGCAGGGGTCGCTTGCACACTCTTCCAAGGCAGAGAAATGTAGTTGCTATCTGACAGCCACCAGGGGGTGCCTGCCGGAGCAGTCAAGGGAAACNCTTGCTCAAGGAGAATCCAAATTTTCTTGTTGTTGTTATAAAGATAATTTAAACTCTGCAAATAGTTTATGTTTCTCTAACAGAATTTGGATAACTATAGCTTCTACTGTAGGGTAATTCAAGGGTCTTTATTAGCTGTAGGCTGTTTCAAATGGCTTCTTCCAGTAATCGAATGTTTGTCTATCAGCCTTCTCTTCGGCCAATCCTGGAATTACATGTTTTTCAGTCTCTCAGTATATGGTGTTTCCGAGCTCACTGTTTCTGGTGAAGCTCTGTGTTCTTTTTTGGTCTTTCCTATTCCGCTTCTTCCATCTGCCATGCACAGCCTGCCAAAAGCCTAAACAAACTTAATGCAGCTTTTGATATAAGAAAGAGACAGAACAACTTTGAATGTCAAATGTGCTATGAAGGTTTTCTATGGATCAGTCCTCCAGGTCTGCATGGGATCTCCTGAAGTGTAAAAATGTATTCTCTCCCTTAATTGACAGCTGTGGAAGTCTGTCCTTAATTTACTAGCTTCCTGCAGTGCGACTCAAAATAAATAAATCAAACTGTTGGATAGGAGAATCCTCTTCACACCATGTACCAGGTGTGTACCTTCTTCTTCTATGAAGACATTTCCAATCTCTTCAGGCAACCTGTTCCAATGCTTAATTACCCGCACATTAGTAATGTTTTCCTTATATCCAGTTGGAACCTCCCCTGTTTCAATTTGAGAAGACTATCTCTCATTGTCTTGCTATGCCTGTCTGGTTTCTGCATAAATACCTCTTGTGATGGGAACTTGTCCTGGATTAGTAGACAGTTATGATTTTTAATTTAATCATACAAGATAAAGCAATATAGAGAGAATTAACTACCGTTCTATGATATAGATAGATAGGTAATTAGCAAATAATATATATATATATATTATGTATGTATGTATGTAAATAAAAATATAAAAAATATATTATGTATTTAAGTAAAAAGTAGAAAAACAAAACCACTGAATAACTAAGAACAAAACCAGAACAAAATACAATTCCTGCTTTTCCATATGTCCTCGGGTGCAGTGATAGCCATGATGCTGCAGGGGTCGCTTGCACACTCTTCCAAGGCAGAGAAATGTAGTTGCTATCTGACAGCCACCAGGGGGTGCCTGCCGGAGCAGTCAAGGGAAACGGCTACTCACAAACTGCCAGCAGGAAACACAATTCTGAGCTGAGCTGTTGGACCCAGGAGAGAGATGAAAAAACCCCAGAAGCCAAAAGGTGGAGCACGCCTGCCATCTCTCTCTCTCCTCCTGCAGCTGAGACAAAAAACAGGGATGAAGATGTGTGTAGTCCTGCGTGTAGTCCGCTGCTGCCGCCAAAAGCAGAGCATGCTTGCACACGAGCACTGCCAGGCCCCTCCCCAACTCTGCAGCCATGGCAGGATGGGGTAGTCCCCACACTCGCCGCTACCTACGGCCTGCTAAGGGCAGCCCTGGCAGCAGGGGAGGCCCTACTTCCCCCTATCAACNCTCTTCACACCATGTACCAGGTGTGTACCTTCTTCTTCTATGAAGACATTTCCAATCTCTTCAGGCAACCTGTTCCAATGCTTAATTACCCGCACATTAGTAATGTTTTCCTTATATCCAGTTGGAACCTCCCCTGTTTCAATTTGAGAAGACTATCTCTCATTGTCTTGCTATGCCTGTCTGGTTTCTGCATAAATACCTCTTGTGATGGGAACTTGTCCTGGATTAGTAGACAGTTATGATTTTTAATTTAATCATACAAGATAAAGCAATATAGAGAGAATTAACTACCGTTCTATGATATAGATAGATAGGTAATTAGCAAATAATATATATATATATATTATGTATGTATGTATGTAAATAAAAATATAAAAAATATATTATGTATTTAAGTAAAAAGTAGAAAAACAAAACCACTGAATAACTAAGAACAAAACCAGAACAAAATACAATTCCTGCTTTTCCATATGTCCTCGGGTGCAGTGATAGCCATGATGCTGCAGGGGTCGCTTGCACACTCTTCCAAGGCAGAGAAATGTAGTTGCTATCTGACAGCCACCAGGGGGTGCCTGCCGGAGCAGTCAAGGGAAACGGCTACTCACAAACTGCCAGCAGGAAACACAATTCTGAGCTGAGCTGTTGGACCCAGGAGAGAGATGAAAAAACCCCAGAAGCCAAAAGGTGGAGCACGCCTGCCATCTCT
Organism: Neodrepanis coruscans; assembly: GCA_013400695.1. Lineage (NCBI taxonomy): Eukaryota > Metazoa > Chordata > Aves > Passeriformes > Philepittidae > Neodrepanis > Neodrepanis coruscans. The sequence continues at coordinate 45,711 of VYZS01031031.1, read as the reverse complement.
CTCTCTCCTCCTGCAGCTGAGACAAAAAACAGGGATGAAGATGTGTGTAGTCCTGCGTGTAGTCCGCTGCTGCCGCCAAAAGCAGAGCATGCTTGCACACGAGCACTGCCAGGCCCCTCCCCAACTCTGCAGCCATGGCAGGATGGGGTAGTCCCCACACTCGCCGCTACCTACGGCCTGCTAAGGGCAGCCCTGGCAGCAGGGGAGGCCCTACTTCCCCCTATCAACAAACATGTTGGAAAAAAACAAAAGGAAAAAATTCCCTTCCAGACAGAAAACAAAACCCCACCCCATAACAGAACTACCTGGTATAACCTGGAGCAGCAAAGAGGCGGTTCCCACCTTGCTGACTGGAAGGTCCTAGTGGACTTTTGCATGTGAGCTTTCCTTCAGGCGGTTGCAGCCTTTGATTTATATGGATGGGTTTTTTTCCCTGACATAACAGTGCTAAAGAACAGATGTACAGATCAGCTGGCTGAGACAAAATAGTAGGAGCTTAATAATCAGCAACCTTTACAGACAGTCTCCTGCAAACCTTTTTTCAGGCAAGCATCACATGTGTATGTGTTCCCACCTTGGGGACAACCTAATTGTTTGAAGTAGTTCTCACCTTCCTCCACGGGAAATACATTAGTAACACTTTTTTCTCTTGTCTTTTACTTTGGCTTTGCCCTAATACTACTGTCATAATGTAACCATAAATGAAATGGGGCTAAATGTTTTGTAAGTAGCCCTGTTGCCCAAGTGCACAGAATTTATGTAGTATTACAATTAAATCCGCCAGAGTCTTAGTTCTTTAGCTTAGTGGTCAGCCTGCCTCTGTGGAGCTCAGATCAAGATCTTAGGTTATTAACCAGTCATTCCACTCTGAGACCCAAGCGTTTTCCATGGCTTCCCAGTACATGCATGCTTGTGAGCTGACGAGAATGGCTCTCAATTTGTATAAACAGCAGGGGATACTGGCACTAGGCTGAGATTTTGGAGTTTAGGGTTTAGGGTTAGGTTGGGTTTTCTTTTTTCTCTTAAGAATAAAAAAAAAATATTTGCCACAATTTTAATAGAGATGTCATTACCAGTGTTACATACCAAAACCAACCCTCTTTCAATCTCTTTGGAGTGTGTATGTTTCTGGCAGACCTGTCAGCAGAAATTGACTGTTCTCTGAACGTCATACTTGGTGCAACCATCAATGACAAGGTCTGTATAACTCTGAAAAACTATTTATATGATAAACACAGAAGAACATATATTACAATGCCAACAGCCTATTTTTCATAGCAATTTATGAATATTTTTAGAGTGTTAAATGTTGAAGTGAAAAAGAACAAAATTACCTGTCAAAAGCATGATGAAGGATGACTCAATTCTCATACTGGTGGTTTTGATAAAACCCACTGAGACTGTGAGAGCTGTGCTTGCACTGACACAATATAAGTGTCTGCATCCTGCCTGTGATTTTTCAGAGTAAACAGCTTGGTAGCTGCTGGTGTGAAAATAAACATGAATCAGTACAATTTAAACCAATGCAACTTCATTCATCTGGTTCCTGGAACTCAGTGCTCTTTGGGCAGGACCATTTGCCTTGTTTTGACTTCCTAAAATTCTGTTGTGGTTGTTTGTAATAAAGACACAGGGCTGTCAGAATAAGACCACAAAACCCTTTTGATATTTCAAACAAAATCAGATTACGGATACAAAGGAACTCACCTCTATGGAGTATTACTCTCTTGAGACTCTAGATTTTGATAAGAATATAGGTCAAATTCTGCCTGGCAACAATTCCTGTGCACATGTATTGCCTATTTGGGAGTGTTTAGTTTTTTTAGATATAAGCTTCTATTTGTAAGGCATTGCTACAGTTTACAAGACTAGAGGAAATAAAGCTTTTTCTGTTATCTATCTCAGCCTGTGACACCTCCTGTCCACAGGTAGTCAAATAACCTCCCCGAGTCCATGTACTCATTGTGGAAGGACCCAGAGGAGCTGTTTCATTACCCATCTGCAGAGAGTTAAATCAGGACACCAGACAAAGTTAAGGAAATAATTGTTGCACTTTATTCTGTGTTTATTTGTTTCAGAAGAGTGTCTACACTTGAGGCTGCACAGGAAAGTGACTTTTTTTGGACCTTGCCTGCCAATGCCTTATAGTCCCTGCAATTTGGAAGACAGGGCTGTGCAGCATTTTTGGCTAAATGGTTTTCTTGAAAAGTACAAAACCACTTGAAATTTGTATGCAACTTTTGGCTAGGTCCTCAGAGACTGAGCTGCCAGAGGCTGCTCTGAATTCTGTGTCTTTACTCTTACCTGTTCTTGGGGTTTTTATTCTTTTCATATCCATTAAACTATTTAAATTAAAATAAATGCATTGACCTACATTGGAGTCCCTGGATTTGCTTATGGAGTGAAAAGACATTTTGGTTCCTTTTCAGTGTCTCTTCAGTGCAACATGTTTGCATCAGTTTTTTGGAATGTATTTACTTACATATATCACAAAGAAACTCTGAACTGCTCTGAGTTCTCATGAGAAATAAACAATAACCTGGAAAAGTGGGAAAATATTTTCTCAAGATAGGTGCTTTTAGCGCTTTTGTTTGGTGGTTGGCTGCTAAAAAAATTCATATGCAGTGCTTTATAGCAGCTGTATGAGAATACTTCCAGTGTTTGACCAGCTGAGATTGAAATCCCATTGAATCCTGATACCTATGAATGAATTGTTCTGTTGAGTATAACTGGTTTCAGGGCTCTAGGAGACAATGTGGAAGACAAAATACTTTGTAGTGTAGTTGTACTGTAGAAATTGGTAAGAATCCAGAAGTCTTCCTCCTGCACTCTTTTGGTAACCCATTCTTCAGTCATTATTGATCTGGTTGATTTATCAGTTGGAAAGGATTATTTTTCCACAGTATCAGTGCAATTTAAAATTAAAGTAAGTCAGATTTCATATTGAGAAGTTCAGTCACTGGATTTCTTTACAAAGAAAAGGCATTTGCTTTGTATTTTCTGATCCATTTTGTTGGCTCAGTCTAAAGGTCAAAATTAGCAAGTTTTAAAGAAGAACTGCAGAGGCATACAGCAGAGCCTTTGTAGCAATCAAAAATGAAGAACAGTGCTGAATTAGTGGATATCACAGAGAATGTAATTTATAGTTGCAGCTCAGTATGTGTGATGGCAGCAGTGCAGTTTGCATGAAGTTGAAACTGGGGTAAGAATGCAAAGAGGTAGCAGATCAGTAACAAAATAAAGAATTGTAGCTGGGGACCAGCAGCCAAATCCTGGTGTAAAGGTGGCCTTTAACCACATTTTCACTATGATGACAGCTGTGAAACTCAGTTTGGTTTTGTTGTTGGGATCTTGGCTTTGCTTTGTAGCTGTGTGGGTTCAACCAAATAATAATTTTCAGGTAGTTTTTTCATGTTGATGTTTGTATGTTTTTTAGCTGGAGACCTCAGGATATGAACTGACCTTTAACTTTTAAATCTATGATGGGCAGCGATGACATCCCTTATTTTCTACAGAGGACTCTGATCTAAGCTTCCTGCATTTCACAGGCTGATGTTCTTTTTCTCCGTCTCAGGGTCTTTATGTCTTTGTGGTGTATTTTATCCTGCACAACCAACTTTGCTGTCCTGTGAAAGCAAGTTATACTGTAGACATGAATGGGCATACAGCTCCAGGATCAGCATTTTTCACACATGGCAGTGGTCTGCCAGCTGCTGGAGGAGAGATCAGCAAGTCTACACAAAATCTCATCAGTGCTATGGAAGAGGTAAGAGTGCTCTGTGGTGCTCTGTAGTCATTAACTTGTGTACTGAAAATGTACCTGGAGATTTAAGTGGTAGTTCTGAAGAGTAGTACACAGGAATGAGACAGGTTGGCTTTGGGGAGGGGACTTTTTTTTTATTTTTTACTTTGTTTTAACAACAAAAATTGTTATCTTCATCTACAGCAATATTCTTGGAACTTACCATTCCCTGATAACATCCCATCTAGAGAATTTGCCTTTTTCTGCTTGAGTATTCAGTTTGTTATAGAGGCTGGATAAAGTGTCAAAAGTAGATGATAAGAAGACAAAATGTCAGGTTCTTTTTGCTTACTGTAGATCTTAGATGAGCTTTAAGTCATTAATTTCTCAAAGTTATGATGTTAAAAACTTCTGGAAACTGTAATAGATTAGAATAAAATCAGCATAAAATTGGGAAAGGAAGGGGAGGGGGAAAGGAAGTGGAAGAGGAAGGGAAAAGGGAAGGGGAAGGGAAGGGATAAGAATAAAAATTACAAATTGTTAAAAAGGGAAAAAAGAGCTTCCTGGTTCACTCTAGAGGTGGCAGAATAGTTGGTTCCAAAATCTCTGTCTTCAGTTCTGCTCTGATCATAGTTTTCAGTCTCTGTACTATGGTTTTGATGATTACTGCATTTTTATGCCTTTTTAAACTCTGCAGGTGCCTGCAGACTGGGAGAGAGCATCCTTGCAGCCTGCTAGTCAAGCTAATGCTGCCTTTAAGCACAGTCCACAAAATGGTAATGTTTTCCAGCCTTCCGGAGGATTTAGTACCAGCTCATTGGTTGCTGATGAGGAATCGCAAGAGTTTGATGATCTAATATATGCTTTAAAGACTGGTGAGTGACTTTTCTCCTTTCCCCTCAACGTTTGTTATGGTGTTCTTCACCCTAATGGTGTCAATATAGGAATGTCTGTTAAGACAACCATGGAGGCTAAGGAATGCTACTCAATAAGTTGTTGCAGACATGAGCCAAAGCTCAGCTGCAGTAGGTGCCAGGTGAAGTACAAATGGATTAGCTTGGTAGCAGGAGGTCATGTGAGTGGTCTTTGAGCCTTGCAAGAGACAACATCAAGGTAGTGGCAACATTAGCAGGTTAAATAATCTTCAGTGATATCAAGGCAAAGTCAGACTGGATGGAAGACTGTGAATACTGCTAATAAAGAGGTATTTTTATACAGTAAGTTCATAATGCTCTATATCCAAAGCCAATTCACAATGCAGAAAATGTCTCTAATTCTGCAGTCTCCAACATAAGAATGACATGGAGTGATTCCAGAGGAGGACATGGTTATGCATAGACGACTGGAGCAGCCCTGCTCTGAGGGAAGTCTGAGAGAATTTGGGTTCTCATCCTGGAGAAGAAAAGGCTCTGAGAAGAGCTTAGAGCCCCTCCCAATGCCTGAAGAGGCTACACGATTGCTGGAGAGAGACTTAGGACAAAGGCATAGAGTGACAGGACAATGGGAAATGAAAGAGAGCAAGTTTATATTAGATATTAAGAAGAAATTTTTTGCTATGATGGTGGTGAGGCACTGCAAAAGATTGCCCAGAGAAGCTGTGGCTGCCACATCCCTGGAAGTGTTCAAGTCCAGGTTGGATGGGGCTCTGAGCAACCTGGTCTAGTGAAAGGTGTCCCTACCCATGGCAGGTGGTTGGAAATAGAAAGTGCCTTCCAGTCCAAGCCATTGTATGAAAATCTGTTTTGTACCTATTAATTTTCCTAGACATTTTGCAGACTACTTCTACTTTGTTAGCAGTTAAAGACTTTTTTGGCTGGACTTTCAATTCTAGATGCAGAAGCTTACAGTTGCAGGGGTCTTGGGTGGTTTTTTTGAGTACGTAAGAAGATAACTTTTACTTTTTAACTCCTTTCTGAATGCTTTGAAGGAAACCAGATAATTCAGGGATAATTAGTAAACCATCCAAATCCAACATGTCCACCATCACACACAGTATTTACTGCTTAAGTAAATCAGTTGGCATCAGTAAACCACAGAAGACTGAGTCTTAAGTCATGAAGAACAATCTAGGCAACAGCAGTGTTATGTAATAATCTAACTCAAATTTAGAACTTAATTATTTTTTTCCTAAATCTTCAAGCTCCATCCCTAGTTAGTTTGGTTTTGATTATTTTAAAGGAGGTAAATCTAACCCCAGCTTTTTATTATCTTGCCTAAATTCTATTATTTGTTTCTTCCTTAATATTTTATTAGATTGTTTTTATGAGCCTATTGTATTACTGTGATTTGAAGCCGAGACCTCAGGCCACAGTTGGAAAAAAATGGTTTTGTTTGTGTTAGTGATTCAAGTAGTGCCTGAAAATTTTATCCCAATGCTTATTCCTGTTCCCCAACCATGTCCCCAGAAACATTACAGGAGTGAAAAACCCCATGTTTTCTAAAACAAACCTGTTATCCCATCTGGTTCCAGCCCCGCACATGGCATTGAACAAGATGAACAGAAGTGGTGTGGAGGCTAGAGCAGCTTTAACCAGCTAAGTAAATGTTTGTCTAAGACATAAGCTCTAGCTCAACATGTATTNTATGCCCTTTTGTGCTTCATCTATCCTTTCTGCATATATAGTTGAGCTTTCTGAAGGTGACTAACCTTTGCTCACTGTCTGTAGCCACAAGGTTTAGTCTGGCAGCCAGTATCAGTGGCAATTATATATAATGTGGCAATGAGGGTATAATCACAGTAAAGCCAAAATTTAATTCCTGCCCTCCTGCCTTTGAGGCTGTAGAAATGAAGACAGGTTAAAAAAAATTCAACCAAACCCTCACAGCAAAACTTTGTTCTTCTACTTGCCAGTGTTTAGTACCTTGCCGTA
>VYZS01031031.1:13543-31671 GCA_013400695.1 Neodrepanis coruscans | reverse complement strand
AGATTATATATTTAACAAAGTGTAGCATTGTTTTTTTACTAACTTGTATGTGTAACACTGATTAATAAAAGCAATAGAATCTGTTTGATACAAACCCGTCTGTTATTTCTGCTTATTGCTTATGAAGATGGAAGGTAATCCAGAGACACAATTGGACAGGAAAGCTTTCTGGTTGCACAGCTGTTCTAAGTTTCCTAAACTGTCCACTTCTCACAGTTTTTTAAGTACCCAAATCTGTGAACTAGACAAATTCAAATAAAGACTTGAGTCAGAAAGGAAGAAATTTCAATTGTGACATGGTAAAATATGTGATGATCTGAAACACACAGAGGAAAGGAGAGATGAAGGACAGGAGTCAAACCACTGGCAGCTGCATGCTGTTGTCTGCTTTACCTTGCTGGTTTCATAATTGTAAGTGTTAGACAGAAACCAGGAGAAATTCCAGAGAGTTGAATTTTCTGTTGATACCCATGTGTGCCACACAGATATCCCTGTTCTGATTGTAGGGCTCAAGTATTGCATTATAGAGTTAGATCTGGGGTCATAAATGAGGAAGAAAAGTAACAGGAAGTATTTCAGAACTGAGGGAGGAGGCAGTCTGATCTTGTAGGAATCGTTAACTCTGCTTGTGCACAGACACTGTGGAAGAAAAACACATTAAATCAGGAGACAAAGGGAGTTTTGCTGTCAACATTTCTGAGCATAGTACAGACATACAGTAAATGAGAACCCTTTCATACCTTCCTCAGGAACTTGCGTAAAGGTTTCATACTGGGCAAGCTCTGAGCAACAACCTCTCCCTCTGAAAGAAAATTTTTCTTACAGAAATCTTGCCATGAACTTTGCTAGAGTGACATTCAGATTTTACTAACATCTAATCACTTGTTGAGCTAAAAAAACAACAAAACAAAACAAAAAACACAGGACAAAATAATCTCACTTTTGTGTCCCAGTTCTATAATAGCTGATAGGACTGCACAACTTATCAGACATCAACTTTAAAATCTAATGCTGCAAAAGCCTTCACAGATATAGGAAACTAGTTCTAGTCAACAAAGGCCTTAAAATAAGTACATTTTAAGTACATGTTTGAATTCAGAAATGAGAGTATGTTTGTATATAATTTGTACATGATCTGCTATATCATGCTTTAAATTTCTTACTCCCAGGAATTTTGTTGACTATTTATATTGATCATATTGTGGAGTGAACAAAGACAAATTTTGTGCCATTTTGTGACAAATGGCAAAACTTAATGTGGGATTGAAGGTGGGCAAGGTGGGGCCAGTACATGAGCCTTTCTTCACTGTGAGTAATATACAGAAGCACAGGAGAGTCAGAGAGGTGTGCAGAAGGGGCAGCAGTCAAAATTGTGTGCAGTTCATAGGACTGCATATATAGATGCATATAGATGCATAAAGCAGGTAACTTTATGCGAGATTGAGCCATCTAAGCAAATTTTATATAATTCACTTTTCTGCCCTGATGAAAGGGGACTTTCTGAGCACCTGAGTGAATTACAAGTATCATCAAAATAAGTCAGTCTGGAATTAGTTAGTTTTAGATATTTTTCATATTTTTCAATATGGTACTTCTGTTTTTTCTACACAAGAAACCTGGCTCATTCTTCCTGAATAAACTCAGATGAGTCTTATTATTGCTGATCCTTCTCATCTACCAACTAAAGCCCTAATGTGAATCCTGGCCCTGCAGAAGTATTGCAACACTTGCTCAGTTGTGAGCAAGTCAGGGCTGTAACAGATGTTTCATTACTCGTAATACATGCTACTACATGCTGTGAGAAAGCTTATAAAAGAGGATGTTTGTTTGATTTTGACTCATCACTATAAATGATAATGCTTTCTGTCACTTCAACTTGTTGCACAACTGGCCTGGTTAGGGATTTACTGTCAAGGCATCAGCATTTTCAGAGCAGATCAGTAGGATGATGTCTGCTGCCAGCATTTTGCTGAATTTTAAATCTCTAGGTGGTACTCACATGGTTTAAGGTTATGAGATGAATTTTGTTGTTGTTCTAGGACCAGTCCTTTTCTAACAGTAAATGGTCTGTGTGGGGGAAATTCAGTGATTTAATATCAGCTTCTCTTTGCTGTTCCTTGGACAGGCAAAGATTGAGATAGGAGAAGGGCAGCTGTGTGCTCTGACTCAAGTGTGCCCGACAGCCACACCTGGGCAAGAGGTGTATCTTTACACTTGGCATGACTTAACACAACCAGACTGAATGCCTCTTGTGGCTCCTTGATCTCAGGCATTCTTTAAAATTTGATTGAGAGTATAAACATTTCTTTGTTTCTATGAGGTGAAATAATCTGCAGCTAGATAACTTTCAAACCAAGCATTACCACACAGCCTGCCATGCAAACTTACTCATACAAGCCTTTGCTTTGCTCCTGTACAGAGAACACCAGCATTCTTGCTGCCTTTTGTTTTTTCCCTACAAAAGAAGATATAATTTCTTCACTAGAAGAAATTTTCTGTATTTAGAAGGGTAGAAGAAGCTGTAGATAATCTTTACTATATTAAAAGTTACTATTTAATATAACATTAAATATTAATATTAAATACCATAATACAACATATCTATACTGACATATAATGACATAGTATCTAGCTATGTTATTATGTAATTGTTTCATGATGTATTATATTTCTTATGTATTGCATTGTTGTTATAATACATTGGTATTAAGATAATAGATAATATTTTAAAGGTCCCTGTGTGAAGGAGATCTCTTTCTCAGATGAAATTCAACTAAAGCTCCTTGAATGTATGTGTAGATCAGGCGGATTAATAGATGTATTTCAGGGGCTTGTCACTGCTTACTTGCCAACATAATTCATATTTTTGAAAGATGTCTGAATGTATTTCACATTAAGTGCATAAGTGATAAAAAATGCTAAACTCAACACATATCTTACATGTGATGCTTTACAGAAAGCCACTGATTTAACTTTTCTTGCTATATAACCAAAAGAATTCAGTCCATTATAAGCGATTAGAAGAGAAATATTCAGATTATTAATTTCTTTAGAAGTCAGTTGATTATATTCATGTTCTCTCTTTACCATGCAAACACTTAGCTTTCCAGTGCCCTACATCTGAAGTCATTATCCTCCTGAGGACTGCAAAGTGAAAACTTTGATCTGCAAAGGGTTAGATTATATTGAGAGCTTTACATCAATAAAGTGCCTGTATGCTCAGCATAACATAATGTTGATTGATCATGTCATGATTGTGGTTTGACTAGAAAATTGCTTAAAGTCAGGCATATCCTATCTTCAAATACACTTTACTACAGCTCTAATTAGACTCTGGACCATGAGATAGTATTGTAGGTTCTGTTTTACTAACACTAGTGTAAACCACTAGGAAATCAGACTGTGTGCCCAATTTGCAGGCAGAAGAATTTGCTCCTGTGTTACTTCTACTGAGAGTAATGTGTCACATGCAAGCTTGAGCTCATTCACTCAATATGTTATTCTTTTAATTTTCACAGAAAAACAGTAAAAAAAAGAATTTTCACTTCTCATTTCATGGTTCAAGATCATCTTCTCTGCAATAAATGCATTGAAATAACCACAATATAATACTCTGCTATGAAATAAATAAATGGGAATAATTACAAAGAAGAATTATGGAACTAAATACCTGGGACTAATGATATGATGAAACTGAGAAGGCAATTTGTGTAAACTAGCTTAAAATGTCAGCCAAAACTCCTAAGAATGATTTTGCTTGGTTGGTTGGGTTTTAACTGAGTCAAAATTCTGTTCATGGAAATGACAGCATTTTTACAAATAGACAAGATTTGGAGAAAAATATAAATATCTATGTGTCATAACACTGACTAGTGTAAAAAGTACAGGGAAGGGTTTTTAGGTTTTTATTGGAGCTGTGAGGTTTTTCCCTGGAGCAGCAGGTAGGCTTTGAAGATGGTGTGGTCATGCCTATGCTGTAGTACTTCTGATGTGATTTTACCCAGAGAAGCTCCAACTTCCAAAGGCTGTCATCTTCAGTGTTGCTTCATGCACAAATACATGTCACTGTGTACACACAGAAAATAATTATGGGATACAAGAATATACATATTTTTAATGAGAAGAAATTCAAGTTCAATCTGGGAGCTAGAACACTGTGATCCAGGTTATGAAACAGATTTCTTTGAAATTTCTTGGCTCCTGCTTTGCAATTCCTGAGCTGAAGTTAAGCATGTGATTTCCTAACTTCCTAACTGGAAAGAGTCACATTTTCATGCATGGGTTATACAGTTGTCAAATGAGGGGAAGAAAAGAGGACACCCAAAATTTCCCTTTGCTCTCAGCGTTATGCAGCCCACAACCATGTGATGCACAACCCACAGCCCATCTGAGCAGGACCTACCATGTTGCTGCTGTTTCAGGTCTGTCTGTTCCCCACAGTAGGGAAGCAGAGAAACCAATATAAAAATTTATCAACTGTCAAGGACCAGACATGTGGATTCCTGCATGTTGTGCACAAGGGACCATGATTCTTTTTTGACTCGGAGAACAGCATATCCTAGAGATTGGGAGAAGGCAGGAGGAAAAGAATGGCCAAGAATGCGCTGACCTCACTCGGAATCCTTTATGAGTCTTGGCAAAGGGGAGATACTAGTTTTTCTCTGAGTGTGTGCAGAAGGATGCGCTAACACCCCTCCTGTGCTGGTTTGAATGCTGTGGCACCCAAACAGTATTTGCATTAGCTACTCAAATTGGACTTGGTCTCTGGTGTTGCATAGACAAAATGAGCCCTGTTGGAGTCTGTCCTCCATGTCACAGACACTGTTTGTAACACTCCTCACAGCAGAAATCTAAAAATACCCCATCAACTGTCTTTATTCTGCTGAAGAAGTGACCTTTCTCCCTGATCTCCTGCTTACCAAGCACCTCAGTTGCTGCTGTGGGCCCACATTTCTTCCCAAAGAGGCTCTTTATTCACTTACTACTTTCATGCCATTTTAAGGACATAATGCCAAATACTACTCTTCTGGTTTTCTGTCTTGTAAGGACATAGTTTCTTTCTAATTTTTTTTTTTTTTTTTTTTTGCAATTACCATGTTTTTTATCTTTTGCTGAGTAAGGTCCTAAAGAGTCACGTGCTACTCCAGCAAAATACACTTGAAACAATTCTCATATTTGAACATATGCCTATTTTGGCTATTCAGGTGGCAAAATACTTAGTTCACTGGTTGATGTGTCTCCGCTCATGTGGATCCTGTATCCAGCTGTTATCTGTTGTACATTTAATAAATCTCATTTTAACTGGGACTTCCTGCAATTTGGGACATGCATGCTTGCTTGTGGAGTAGTAAAAATTGCAGCTAAGGAGCATAAGCAAAGAAGATAAACTTCTGAGTGCTTCCTCATCTCCATTTTTTCTTGTTTTCCATCATCCAGTTGCTTCCCACTGTTCCCACAATGTGATGTTCTTCCTTCTAATGCAGCACTGTGTGATGATCTAGAGTACCAAAGGCAAGTATTGTGATTTTCCTCAGAGGACTACATGCCTACAGCTTTTAGATCTTTCCTTCTTGAGACCCAGATTTAATAAGAATGATTTCACTTTGCAGGGCTAAAGGGCTTTTCAGTGTTAAGAGTATATTTACTCCTTAAATTCGGTGCTGGTAGGAGACCTTTGTTGCACATTAGAAGACCTTTAATCCTGGTCTTTAGTGTAATAAGGACTAGGATTAAGACTCCTCAAATCCTTGTTTTTATCTTATTAAGGATTAGGATAAAATCTGACCTATGGCAGTGGTGTGGACAACTGCTGTATCACCAGCTGGGAAACAGCCTGCCCACCTTAAAAATCATGGTCTGCTGGAAAGTGCAGAGCAAGAATGAGCAGGGCAAATGCTAGGTAGTAAGTAACAGGCCTTCTGACTTGTAATGGAATGGTCCATTAGAAACAGTGGGAGATTAATATTAAAGATAATCCTCAGAGCATGGAAAAGGATCTCACTTAGTCTCAGGAGACAGACAGCTAGATCTTCAGAGCCAGTATATACAGTTATGCCATCTGACCCTGAGGCCAGAGACCTTGTATTTGAAAGCAGCATGCTCTAGAGGAGAAAGTAAATGGAAAAGCTTGTTTTCCTAACCCAGAAAAGGAGCCTTGAATGTTCATGAAAATAATATTTTATGGCAAAGGAAACAGAAGTTAAGGGTTTTCTCCTCCTCATAAAATTGAAGTTAGCATGATATATAAATATCATAGCTTTCTGAAGCTGTGAATTAGCAAAGAAACAGGATGTGCATTTTTATTCATGTGTTCTCTGGTTTTATTAAAAATATTCTCAGAAGTACCGTTAGAATTTTTTTTTTGCATAAGTACTAGCTGACAAAAAGTAGTGTTTTACATGTCATATTAAGTAAGTTAACACCTAGATCATTGTTGTGGGGTGAAGCTAAAACTGGTTATTTTTTCCCTTCCCCCACCTCCGGGCGAGCGGGGGGCGGGACCACCCATTCCCGGGTCCTGGTGGGGGGCGGGGCTGCCCTGTCCCCGGGCCATGATGGGTGGGGATGGGGCCGGTCCCCAGCATGGCTGCATTCCCCACCTGCAGCGTGGGTGCAGTGGCCCCCTCCCCCCACTGTATTCACACCAGGCGGCGTGGCCATCCTTAGTCGGAACTTGGTGCTGCTGCAGCCCCGGCGGTGCTGGCGGTGCGGGCGGCGGCAGCGCGGGTGGCAGCAGCGCAGGCACCTGCGTGCAGGTGGTCCCAGCTGGGCGCCGCCATGGTCAGATCTGCGCTTCCGGCCCATGGGGGCCAGTGTTGCTTCTGGTCCGGCCTGGCACTCCCGTGGGCAAGCGGGGTGCAGGGGCGGGGACCGGGTGCTAATCATCCAATCAGAGGAAGGCCAGCCCCTGGGAGCCATCTGTGCATGCACAAAGAGGGGTCCCTTATAAAAAGGCGTCGTGTTTCTTGTGGTATTTTCCTGGGGGGTGGACTGTTTTCGGGGTCGCGTTTCTTGTGATATTCCTGGGGGGGCAGACTGTTTTTGGAGTCGCATTTCTATGCCTTTTACCACGCTGAGTCCTGTCCCCAGTGTGTGGGTGGATTAGTGATTTCAGCTGCCACAGCCCAGATTAAAAACCACATCTTTCCATCAGCACTGGAATTCCTTCCCGGGATTGGGGAAGGGATGGGGAGGGGGGCTCGCAGTTTCTAACTGTCTGAGTGTTTTTTCTTCAGAAAGCCGAGCGGGGGCTTGGCGCTACTGTAGGGTCCTCAGATCAGCCGCGGAACCCCGGGAGAGCTGAGGTCACGGTCCTTCTCTAATTATCCCGGTGTCTCTTCTGGAACCCCCAACAGAAAACCAGCGCTATCCTGGAGCTTTCCCATCGCAACACGGGGTCTGGGAGAGCTTAATTTGTCTGTTTTTACACTTTATTGTCGGTTTTCTGTTTGTGTGAAATAAACTGTGTTACTTGTGTGTTTTCTTTTTGGGTGTGTGTGGCTTCTCTCGGACATCTCTTGTCAGTACCACACCTCCTAGTGGTAAAACTACGACAATCATAAAACACAAAGATAGTGCCTTTGTCTGTTGTCTTGTATGAGTTTTCTATTAGTGGTGGCAATACATGCTTTGCTCAAAATTATGCCCATTATTTCTTGTTTTCTTGGTGAAGTGGGAAATAAAGACATGATTAATTCCTTGTTCTGTACAGAGATATCTTCTATATTGCGAGCAGCTCAGAATCTTATGAATTAGTCTTAAATAAAAAAAAATAATCCTTTAAACAAATAATGTTTCTTGGATTTGGGAGGGGAGATTTGAAAATGGGATGTTTGCACGTTTCCGTCTCTGTAGAAAGAATACAGAGAACAGGAAAGGATGGGGGTTGTTTAATTGCAAGGAATGTGAAAATGAAGAGTGTCTTCCGTTAAGATCCCTTCTAGGCCAAAACTAGGTACATGGAAAACAAATTCATGAAAGTAGGAGTCATTGTCTTAGCTTGACTGTTAACAACTGCAAGATTATGCCTGGGGTGACTGTTTTCGTTTTGTGTACTGGCAGGGTACAGTCAGCAGTGACCGCTCTACTGCTTTTCAAGGTCAGGTCCTGATCCAGTAGCTTCTCAATAGTTCTACACATCAGATTTCACTGACAGCAATTTGTGTTTTGCATTTACAGGCATGAAACTGTGGTCTTAACTCTGACTTTTGTCCTGAACATAAATATTTTTCGTGTGCAGGTGGAAAAATTTCCTGTAGAAATCTGGAATGCAGCATTCCTTAGTTGAGAGTAAAACTGAGGTGCAATCAAGCAAATGCAATGGAATACGACTGTAATTTAGAAAGAAAGTTTTAGAAAGACTGTCCCCCATTGTGTCTGCCTATGTACATTGATACATAAGCTTGGCCAGCTGCCTACCATTCTTTGTGTTTGCATACACTTGCTTCCAAACATAGAATCACAGAAAAGCAGAATGATTTGAGTTGGAAGGGGCCTTAAAGATTATGTATTTTCAACACCCCTGCCATGGGGACACCTTCCACTAGACCGGATTACTTCAATGCCATCCAACTTTGCCTTGAACATTTTCAGAGACAACACAGCCACAGCTTCTCTGAGCAGTCTAGACCTGTGCCTCACCACCCTCACTGTAAGGAATTTCTTCCTCAATCTACCCTCAATCTTCTTTCTCAGTCTACCCTTCTTCATCTGAAAGCCATTCTCTCCTGTCCTATCACTGCATGCCCTTGTAAAAAGTGCCTCTCACGGGATATGACAACTGGCAGTTCTCCCTCCTGCAGAGGAGAGTGGAGGATGCTTTAGCTCAGGAGAACCTGATGAGCAGTGATGCCACCTGCACTGGCAATCCAGACGTGGGTGACAGACTTGGCTCACTCACAGCCTTTGAGCTCTAATACATGAGCTTCAAGTCCTTACTTGCCCATCTGCCATCCTATGCAGTGTTCCAATATCAGTGCACATAATGCTTTTCTGCCCTTGGCTTTCCACTACAGAAAGTGGTATGTATCTAAAAACAACTCTTATTTCTGGCTTGGTCTTTATTAACATGAGGTTCACCATCCACTCCCCACATACACTAGACATGTACGCAGCACTAGTCCCTCTCTGGGAGATATTTGTCTATAGCAGAGACAAAACTGCTGCCTCTTCTGCTTTTTCTGCTGCCTCTTTTGCCCAGACATTTGCTCTCCCCTTCCTGTGCAGTCACAATTACAACTTTGGGCAATACCCAGGTGACAACCTGGAATTTCTGTCTCTCCCAGCCCTCGGGCATTTATCTCAGCTCTAGGATCATGCTGTAGGAATGGTCTTCTGCCAGAGGACTATTGTTCCATGGAGCTTGCAGGTCTGGGTAGGACGAGTTAAAACGTTGCAATGGCCCATGCTTTAGGTGTCTTGAGGTTGGAGAGCTTGAAGAACTACTTGCACCTGATCAAATCCGCCTTTATTTTTTCAATATGTGCAGTCTCATGGATCATGCAAGTTTCCGCTGTGTTCTGGAAGAAAAGTTGCTCATTGTCTGGAACCCCAGGTCTGGCACAAGGTGAAAAAGAGAGGATAGAGGAAGCTAGAAGTCTGAGCTCTTGTGGTCCAACAGACAAGGAAGGGAGAGCAAAGAAGCTTGTTTGTGTCCAAGGAGCTTTCTGGGTCCCAGATTTAGCCCACAACAAGACTACCAGGAGCCCTCAGTGAATTCCATGGCAGTACAAACTGCAGTGCAGGATCAGCAAAATCTTACCTGTCTTCCAAATTGATACTGAATTAATTCACATTGGTCTTTCCAGGTGTACGGACTCTCTTACCGGTTCTTTGCAGTCTCAGTAGTGTTAGGGTTAAATTCGTGTAAAGCATGCCAAGCATGCTAGTAGATGTATAATTAAATGCTAATATCCATGTTGAAATATGTGAATCAAAATTATTTTAACTTATTTTTTCCCACCATGCCACATGGTGGATTTTCACTTTGAAAGAAAGCATTCAACATCTCCTACATCCACACTGAAACAAAAGAACTGGAACTTCCTACCTGCCCCTATTAGGCTTTCCAAGACCCCTATCACCCTAATTATTAAGATACTCATTGTTTCCCAAACTGTACAAAAAGCCACTGTCAATTAAAATGTAACCATTTAATCATGCTGAATTAGAGCCATAATAATGCTAGTCATTGCCTAATAGCCTTTTTCAAGCCACTATGAAAGTGACGTCTTGCCAAGAAGGCTGTTACCCTTCCACAGTATAAATCAATAAACCATAATTGTACTGTGTGCCTTCACCTCTTTTCTACCACACTGTGGAAGACAAACAGCAAGAAGCCAGAGAACGGTTAAGTAATTTAAAACAATTTGTAAACTATAATTCAAGAGTTTTCTTAGGCCTATTAATTAGTAAATCATATGTAATCTCAAAAGTATTTAAATGCGTTTGATTTCAGTAAAATACACCAAGTAGAACAATCTGACAATGTGGCTACTGCCTTCAGGACTGTAAAGACCATGTTCTTTCCAACTGTTTCTGTGAATGTTTGAATAAAAATTGGTGAACACATGCAAAGTAATAATCAATTTCAACCATTCCACCAATGTTAGGTGTGTCATAGAGCTAACCAGAAATCCTATGTTTCAACCCAATAATAACTGATATTTGCATTAATATTGCCAAATTCATCTTTCTAAAGGCGCAGCAGACATGAATTGGAGCTTTTTTCTCTTTTTTTGCTCTTAGCTGCTTTCTGGCAGTGTTTTTTCACTGCTTTACTCTCATTTTATTAACAGTCAATGGTGGGAAATCACCAGCTCTGAACTCCTAAAGCTGTGGGTATTCATAACAGGACAGGAAATATTCTGTGGAGTAGCAGTCCTGGTCAAGCTAGAAAGGATTTAGAAATAGCTAGGATTTAGAAGGAATTTTATGTGATCCTCGAAACCCTGGCTGAACACTTTTGGTTTCATTTCCCCTCCTGGAGGCACTTAAGTGTCGTGTCTTTGTAGGTAGGTACAACTTCTTGGGATAGTTCAGGAGCTTGATGTATGTGTTATGACAAAAAATAACGGCAGCTTCCAAATCATAGAATTAAGGATTCATAGAGTAATTTAGGTTGGCAAAGATCTCTAAGACTATCAAGTCCAGCCTCTAACCCAGTACTGCCAAGACCACCACTAAACCATGTCCTCAAATGCCACATCCACACATCTTTTAAATACCTCCAGCTGCAGTGACTCCACCACTACCCTTAGCAGCCTGTTCCAGGGCTGGACACTTTCAGTGAAGATATTTTTCTAATATCCAAACTAAATGTCTCCTGACACAACTTGAGACCGTTTCCTCTTGTCCTATTCCTCGTTACTTGGGAGCAGACATCAACTCTCACCTGGCTACAGACACCTTTCAGGTAATTGTAGAAAGAAAGAAGCGGTCCCCTCCACCTAATTTTATCTAGTCAAAGCAAACTCAGCTCCCTCAGCTTTTTCTCATCAGACTTGTGCTCCAGCCCCTTCCCCAGCTATGTCGCCCTTCTCTGGAACATAATCCAGCCCCTCAATGTCTTTTTTACAGGGACTTTTTTACTTTTTTTAGGGACAAAACTTAACCCAGGATTTTAGGTGCAGCCTCACCACTGCTGAGTACAAAGAACTGACCACCTTACAATGCTAAGTACCTTAGTTAGCATGAGAACTAAACCTAGAATAGAATGGTATCAGATTATCTTAGGCTTTTAACTAGAGTAAGGTAATCATGGGTAAGTAATCCTTCAGTAAGTCCATGTCAGTAAGTGAGACCTTCAGAAAAATGAACAGGGTAGTCTAAGCCTTGGGTATGTGTACATGAGCATCAAAATTTATCAACTGCGTCAAAAAAAGTGATTCATTGGCCAAGATATGTCTGCGCAGTGTTTGTGTAAGTACTGTGAGGGTATCTGCATGAAGACTGGCATTCCAGCCCCAGGAAGTCAAGTCAAAAGTGAAACATTTAAAAGGCAGAAGTGTGTAAAAAGCATAAATACTTTCCAGGAATGCTTGTATTGTTTAGACATTTCAAGGAAAGAAAACAAAGTGAATACAAAGCATAGGGAAGAATAACAACATTTCTGAAAGAAGTTTTTTCAGGGCATTGTTTATTGGGTGCTTCCTTGCTGTTCTAAATATCAATGTGATATGCAGTATTTATATATAAAAAGTAAAGACTAAATCTGCACTAAAGTAGAACAAACCTTCCACCTTCTGTGAAGGAAAAGTATGAGAGGAAAGTGATTGTTACTACTTAAAGAGATTTTAACAGTATTTGTAAAGTTTAGTGAATATTTATATTCTTTGTTTTTTCAAGACAAGACAAGCTTACATCTTACATTTTTATTTATTAAATCACTGTTCATTTTCTCATTAGTATTGGCAGGATATGTTCTACTTCTCTGGTGGTAATTTCCTTTTCTGATTTGTTCAGTTCATTTCAGAAAACCACTTCAGCTGAAGCAGAGGAGTTCAGTGAACTCTTCTAGTCTTATCAAAATTCCACAATATCTAGACTCAAGACCTATCTCTAAAGCCTTGGATAGACCCTATCTGATTTTGGTGTTGGAAAAGGTGCTTGTGAGCATGGTTTCCATCTGGTTTTCACACCTGAACTAGAAGTGCAATCAGCTGATTTGACAAAAATTGATGTGCCATTGTAGTTGTTAGTTCATCATTGCATTTCAGACTGCAGAAGGCTGTGGTCAGGAGCCCAAACAATTGCACACCAGGGCAGAAAAGCTCTCAAACCACATACACGAGGGAGAGAGCAAAAGTACAGCTTACCTAGGAAGTTTTCATGAGTTTGTGCAAACCACCTGTAAAGCAAACACCTCCAAACTCAGGGAAAGAATGGTCACTGGTCTTCATCTTGACCTGGCACAGGTCCAGTTGCCCCTCTGCGCTTGAATCTGATGCTCTCAAGGACATGTCTGAACAAAGAAGTCAGTCCATCTTGGAGAATCTCCTTGGTCAGTCCTGACCTTGCATACCAATGGCTGTGGGAACACTTCAGTTAATGTCTGTGCTGGTCAGTGAAGCCTACAATAGCAAAATGATCCACCAGTGGCCACACGGTGCTTTGAAACTTCATGAGAGCTCTGATCTAGACCCCTTAGACAAGCAGGGAGTAAAGCTTTGGAGGCCAGGGATGTTAAAGCAGCTTAAAAAAAAATCAAAATGCTCATCTGTGTGTATACCAAAAATATTTGATGCTAACCCATATTTATTAATGTTAGAGAATGATTTAAAATGTTTTCATTAAAATTTAAAGTGAGGGAGAGAGAGATCTCCCCCTGCCTCTGGAGACAGAAAGAGGGATATCTCTGAGGGGTTGAAGACACCATGTGCAGATCTATCTTAATGCATTATTTTCTGGTTGTGTTTGGAGTTCAGCATCATTCTTCTTTGGAAATTTGCAGTAAATAGGACATGCCAGTGAATTAATGCAAGAATGCAGCTGCTGGAGATATATGGCCTGAAGAAGTGTTTTTGCAAGCTAGAAAGTAGTAAAATGTGTGTTCAGAACACAATATGAAAAAAAAAGAAGTTTAAAGAAGCATATATAGCCAGTTTTCTCTTTGTTGGGCAGAGTCTGCATTGAATCGCATTTTTTTCTTCTAAAAGGATATATTTTCCTCATTTTTCCATATTCAATATAAAAAAATCAGTATTAAAAAGAAAAAAAGAAAGAGAAAAAGAAAAGGCCCAGCTTCAGGTAGACAAATTCCTTTATATTTCTGATGACTTCATCAGCTGGATATGATAGGAAAGAATATCTTCCCCCAGCTGAATGTGTTATAAGAGGAATAAAATTTAATTTTGCTAGAGCCAGAAAGAGAAATGTGGCTGTTGCTTGGAATCTTGAGACAGATCAGATTTCTGTACTGTAGGAAGATATCTGAAGAACTCACCCAGGCTTAATGAACAAATTAAACAAGAAGTACTAAGAAAGTTGTGAATTCAACTAATGTAAAATGTTACTTCTTACACTTTAACTTCCTGCTATACATATGTTATAGAAAGTTGTTTATGTTTATTCACATAGTGGATTTAATCCAAAAGGAGGACAGAAGAGGAATTCGACCTGATGTAATTGAAGATGCCTCTGCTCATTGCAGACGGGGTAGATTAGCTGACTTTTAAAAGTCCCTTCCAACCCAAACCAGTCTAGGATTCTGTGATTCTGTCTTTGCTTGTCTTTGATTTATGTGATTCTGACTTTAAAAAAAAATGAAAGAAAGAAAATTTCAGCTCCTTAAAATTGTTCATTTGAGAATTCTTTACTTCGCTTTTTCCCCTACACTGTCCTATACTTTGTGTTACATAAATAGATACTAAATGAGGACACAATTACACTATTCTCAGCCAGGTAGGTTGGATGAAATTGATAGATGGTAGATTGTAGCACATTGCTTATGATGAGCTTTTTCTACAACAAAATTTTTCTTACTGTCTGATAGCTGTTTAGGAACAGTTGTGCTCCAATTATAATAGTATACACTTACACCCATCTATTCAGCTTTAGAATAATTGAATTGAAATTTTTTATAGTGATTTTTTTTTAACATATGACCCAGAGGATAGATAGATAGATAGATAGAGAGAGAGAGAGAGAGAGAGATAGATAGATAGATAGATAGGTAGATAGATAGATAGATAGATAGACAGATAGATAGAGAGATAGAGAGATAGATAGATATAGATAGATAGATAGATAGATAGATAGATAGATAGATAGATAGATAGATAGATATAGATAGATAGATAGACTGACATGGATATGATATGATATGATATGATATGATATGATATGATATGATATGATATGATATGAGTAGTGACACTGCTTTCCAAGCAGATCTGTTGGGCACATACTCCTCATTCAATCATCACATCCTGAATGTTTTATATATTTGTTTTTTTTAAATAAAAATATTGCATTACATAAAAAATAGTTCAAGTACTAGGAATTTAATATTTAGGCTAGTTGAAATCTCAGAGCACAGATGTTTTGATTTTTTTTTCCCTAAAAGAAAAGGTTNTTACTAATAGCTTAAATAGGAGCAAAGTCTTACTTGAAGGTGGCTAGTATAAAATTACAGATAAACTTCACACTATAGATGGCCAAATGATTGCAATCATGACATTCTTCAAATGGCTGAAAGGGATCTTCATTTTGTTAATACATGCATGGAATACATTTGTGGTATTTAGGCAACTAAACGTTATTTTTCTCTCAAACTGAAAAGTTTATTATATAAAAAAACCCACAAATAACACACCAGTATTAGTGTGTTTATAAATTCAAAATTGTTTTATTTGAAAGTTACACTCCCACAAGTGCAACTCCCAAAGCAAAGCATTGGTGAGTAATCCTCAGATTAAAATGTTTGCATTTGGTGAGCACATACGAATAACAAACAGTTACGTAGATAGAAAGGTCAGTTAATGAGCAACCTCTTATGAAAGGACCTCTGCTCACACAGGCTGATAGATTCATAAGTACTTCAAAATTTTCATCAAATATCAGGGAAGCAGGTTATTCCAGAAAAAAAATTTACTACCCAACAACTAAATCTCTACATTTAAAAGATTCTTATTGAATATGCTGTGAGCAAAGACAGTGTTTTGTTTTCTATCTTCAAAATTTTGCTCAGTTTTAAAAATTTTCACTAGTTATCAAAGGAAAGCTGAACTTTCTAGAAGCAGTTTCAGTTTATACCATAAACAGATACTTCATAAATTTTGAAATTTTCTGGGATCCAGTGTCCCAGGGCATTTAGTATTTTTATTACTTGAGGGCTGAGAGACTGATGTAGCTTTTTGGTGTATAGTGGAAGGGAAAGAAGAGCTGACAACTTTCCTGTCCTTAGGATACTGAGCAAAATTCACAAGGGAGTTCATGGGAGATAGTANTCCGAGCTCGAGTGGTGCAGGCAGGGCTCTCCTCACTTTCTCTTCAGGAGCTGCTGCAGGATTTACCTGAAGACGGGAGCGGGGCTGAGCGAGGTAGAAGCAGCAAGAAAAGACGGTCTGGTTCCGGAGCAATTGGGAGAAAATAGCACCAGCGAGGCAGCACTGGTCCTCTCACAGGATTGGAGCTAAAAAAACCCAGAATGCTCCAGCTGGTCCCTCACAGAGTCCTTCTATTGTCCCAAGAAAAAGGGGAGGGGGCGGGGACAGGGGCAATATAAGGGAAAGGCAGGCATACTTCACCTTTACCCTGCACAGCATTCAGAGCAGGAATTTGCCTGCTATCAAGGTCTGTTAGCTCTCCAGACAAAGACACTGGAGCCCTCCACCCCCATGCCTGTTGAGGAATTCTCTTCTTAGATTAGTTAGGTTACCTTTTCCCTTACTCATTTTGCCAGCATCATGGTGGCAATGGAAAAATTTCTCAAAAAAGAAATCTAAGTGATTGTGCAAAGTATGTTTTAAGAACAGACATTATGTTTTGATATTGAACACAATATGTGTAATGGGTCTGCAGGTGAAGCACTTAGCAATTCATCTGTAATTTTATTTCTTTCAAAACCATTCCCTATGAAATATATCATGTGTCCTCCATGTACTTGCACAGTAACAATGCTCATCACCTTGGAATGAATCTGTGAAGAATACTGTATGAGAGAACACCTCTGATAGTAACATGGACACAATCAAACTACTACATTTCACTACAATATGAAAGAATTTTCCAGGATGCTCAGTGATCTGTAGACTTTTCTTAGCATTCGGTGCTGTGTCGATATCTTTTGGCATCTGGATGTGTCTGCTCTGTGTTAACACACACAAAATGTCAGACAAGAGTGCGTTAGGCATACTAATATTACCTGCCAAGACATGAGTTGTATTCCAAGGTCTTTTAAGACCTGGTGGTGGTACCCCTACCTACAGCATGAGCCCTTGCACTTTTGTTGTTGCTTTTTGTTCATCGGAGAAAGATGAACCTAAATAAGTTTGACCTCTACTTGTTGAGGGCTCATCAGTAGAACATGAACTCCTCCTGATGACCATACTTTCTTGGGGTCCACCACTGGATTGATGAAGGCATGAAATTTTGGGGTTTTTTGTTTTGTCAACTTTTCCTTTCACCATCCTGCTGAAGGAAGATGATATTTGTCAGTGTCAGCCTTAGAAAGCAAACTGAAGTCATTTGACTGAAGCATGCATTCTCTCTGGTCAGATGCAGAAACATCATNTCATGGGAGATAGTAGAAAAAAAAGTTTTTAAATGTATTATATAGTATAAAAATGTATTAAAATTACATTAAAGTAAATAAGAAAGAAGACCTACAAGGCAAAACTATTCTGAGGAAATGGCTTAGACAGCAAAATCAAATTATAATAGATTAGAACCAAAACTGAAAAAAAGAAAAAGTGAAAATTCAGAGCTCACAGACCACCTGAGAAGTGGAACAAATCTAGAGGAAGAACTTTTCTGTGGAAGTGCTCTGCCAAATATTTTGGTGTTGTCCATAAGTTGGCCCCGTGTCCCAAGTTAGAACAGTATCTTCCAGGGAAGATGGGGACCTTACTCGAGTGGGAAGAAAAACTCCTTGTCCACTTTACTATACCCTTGTAATCAAGAGGTTTTCAGTCAAAAAATGTAGAAAAAGGAGGCAACAATTATTTACTAATATATAATTTAAAAAGGAACAGTAATACAACAGTAGCAAGAAAAATCACCCCAACAAACCCTTCCCCACCCCTGTGGCCCCCTCCGTGTATTTTTCCTTGGTGTGGTCACACCTGTGGGGGAAACAGGCAGGTCCTATGGGCTCACCACACATGGAATGAGGGTTCCCCTGGGTTTGCTTCTGAGATGGGCAAGTCACTTGTCCAATACAGGAACAGCAGGAGAATGGGAGAAAGTGTACAGGCTGGCTCCGAGCTCGAGTGGTGCAGGCAGGGCTCTCCTCACTTTCTCTTCAGGAGCTGCTGCAGGATTTACCTGAAGACGGGAGCGGGGCTGAGCGAGGTAGAAGCAGCAAGAAAAGACGGTCTGGTTCCGGAGCAATTGGGAGAAAATAGCACCAGCGAGGCAGCACTGGTCCTCTCACAGGATTGAAGCTAAAAAAACCCAGAATGCTCCAG
>VYZS01031031.1:635-13140 GCA_013400695.1 Neodrepanis coruscans | reverse complement strand
TCCCACTGTCCACCACTGGATTGATGAAGGCATGAAATTTTGGGGTTTTTTGTTTTGTCAACTTTTCCTTTCACCATCCTGCTGAAGGAAGATGATATTTGTCAGTGTCAGCCTTAGAAAGCAAACTGAAGTCATTTGACTGAAGCATGCATTCTCTCTGGTCAGATGCAGAAACATCATAGAGTCATAGAATCCCAGAATGGTTTGAGTTGGAAGGAACCTTTAAAGGTCACCCAGTCCAAATCCCTGCTGTGGACAGAGACACCTTCCACTAGACTAGGTTGCTTCAAGCCCCATCCATCCTTGGCTTGAGCACTTCCAGGGATAGGGCAGCCACAGCTTCTCTGGGCAACCTGTATCAATGCCTCACCATCCTCACAGTCAAGAATTTCTTTCTTACAACTCTGACACAGCCTCTTCCTGCTCCCTGCAGCCAGGCTTCCACAAAAGGCAGCACATCTGTGGCCTGTTAGTGAGGGATTCACTCTCTGTAGCATCGCCTCATCTGTGCTAGATAACTCCTGACAGGTTCAGAGTCCTGCTATCCACTCACCATAGCAGAGGTTCAGTCTGCACAGGATCAGGTGAATCAGAACAGTAATCTACAACAACATGGCACTAAGCTTCATGGTGACATGAATTTTTGCAAAAAGCTGTGGCTGGCAGTGTGGTGCCGAGCAGCTGTTGGCAAAGTGGGAATCATAGAAAGAACAACACAAAATGGCATCCTCTGAGGCAAAGCTGCCTCATCTGTGTGCAGAATGGAGGGGTTGACTAGTGTGGTAGTTTTTCACCACATTTGGAATGACACTTCTTTGAAGCTACAGAAGCTGATAGTTTGCATAGGCAACTGTTTGTGACTGGGGCACAATTTTACATGCAGATTTAGTACTTTTCCTGAAGAAGGAGATAAAGATCTGGGGAAATTCCTTAGAAAATATGCACCTATGTCTTTTTGTTGTTGTTGCTGTTCTTGAAGCCTGAGAAAAAAAATGGTTTAAAGTGCTCTGTAAGGTTTGCTGAAGAATATGAATTATTTTAAGCAGTTAATACATTATCGCTTACTGGTGAGTTCCCAATGTCAAAATTGCTCTCTTGCTTCTTTGCTTCAGTGGCTTACACCTAATTGGTTTCTACTGGGACATAGACAATCTATGTGAAGCATTCATGCAACTTCAAAACTCATTTCTGTATTTAAATATACACTGGGATGATAGCTTCTACTCTGCTTGAGGCAGGAGGGAGTTGAGTCAGCAGTATGGCTTGTTTACAAATTTTTGGGGTCTTTTTTGTGTTCAGAGAAATCTTCAGTCCCATCCTTTAGCAGACAACAATGCTGGTAATGCCACAGTGTTAGTGCTACATACCAGTCTGGTGCTTGACCAAAGAAACAGCCAGTCCTTCCTCCTTATTCCTTTTGTTGGGTTTCTGTGTCAAGACAAAACTAGTTTTCTATGCAAGGAGAGGATCTTCTACTTTTCTGCATCTTCCTTTATCTTCTAAATTTTTATTCCCCACACAGTGAGACAGGGTTTGTTTTGCAGTTTCTACCACAGTGATGTGAGTAGACACTACAATGATGGGGATCAGGACAAAGGAAGGCCTACAGGGTTTAATACTGAGTATGGGCTTTAAATCAGTAGATTATCATTTGGACTTGTGTATTCTATTATTTTTTACTCTAAATGGGATGGCACTACAGAATCATAAACTGCTATCAAGGTTTAGGATTAACTAATTGATATTGGATCTCATGTCAAGCTAGGACACTGAAAAATAAATGTATGCTTTGATTTAAGGATAGATTTTGCTATTAGGTGTCACACTTTATCAGAAATATTGTATGATAATCCAGTTTTCAAATTTTGTTTTCTGTAGCCAATTGTTGAAACAAGCCTCAACTCCCTTTTAACTTTCTAAGAATAAACAAGATTGAAGAAGGCAATGATTTTCCTTCAGCAACATGAAACAGTACGAGTTAAATTGTAATCTCAGTTATTATGGTGTTCTGCTGAAATGAAAGTCATGTTGCATTTTGCCCAGCTTGCAGATGAAAATTTGTCCCCAAGGGTTTAGAACACGCCAACTTCTTCCAAACTGCTAAAACTCTCAGTATGACATTTTGATTTAGTTTGGGTTGGGTTGGGTTTTCTTTAGTGGCTTTTGTTGTTGCTGTTTTGGGGTTTGGGGTTTTTTGGTTGGTCAATGGGGAGGTGGGGGTGATGGGTTTTTTTTTGGTTGGTTGGCTTTGCTGTGTTGGGTTTTTTGGCTTGGTTTTGTTTTGGTTTTTGTTTGGGGTTTTTTTGTTGGTTGATCGGCTAGTTGGTGGTTTTTTTGGCAGGTGGGGAGTGTTGGTGGTGGTTGGGGGGTTTTTGGTCAGTTTTGGTTTTGGTGTTTTGCGGTTTTGGGGGTTTTTTTGAGACAAGGTAAGGAGATAGAGGAAGAAAATAATGGATTAATCTAGAACATCATGTAGAAAATATGCACTGATCAAACCTGTTTATCTTCACAGTTTAAATAGATGGCAATCCTCCTTTTAATCAGCAATAAAACATTCTTGTTAGTATCTGCCAGCCCCTTGTCTCAGCCAATGCATTTTATTTGGAGCTTGTAACATGAATTATTTTTCAAAATGCCTGCTGTAACAGCCCTGTCTCCTCATGCTTTTGCTGAGCATGGGACAGTCGCTGTCTGACTTCCCAACCTGAATGAGCCAGGAAGGTTATTAACCCTTTAACTGAACCTGCAGGGTGGTATGCTGCTCTGCATCTACAGTTAGATTGTGCCCTCCCAAATGACTAATGAATACAGCTCTGGAAAACTTCGTATGGAAGAGTTGTCAGCCATTTGATATGGAAGTTAATTTTAGCACTTTTCTTAATCTGGCTGCTCAAATTATTTTGATGGAAATGGAATAATAAGCTTATCATGTGGTGCTGCTCCACATGAAATGCATTTTTTTAATTTATATTGTGGGTCATAATATTTTCTGCCTGTGATTTGCTCTCCATATATGCAGATTTAGTACTTTTAGAAATGCCAAAGATGATCCAGAAGGTTAAGGAAGAAAAGATTTTTTTTTCTTTACCAAAATTAAGGAATCTAAATTTGAATGCTATGTTAATTCTAGATTATAGGTAGCAGCTAGAGCAGAAGCCTGAATATGTGGTGAATGATATGTTTATCATCAATATATGATAAATTTATTTTCAAACATTTTCCAGATATATGCTAAACTCATTTGGTTTGTTAATTTTTTAAAGAAGATAAGTAGTAGAAGTTGTACTGGCATTTCTGCTGCCAACTTTACAACCTGTCTAGACTCAGTCAACCCCACCCTAATTTTAGGTGAATTTCACAAAATGCTGAAGTCCCTGGGATATAAAGGTGTATTAGTTTGCCATGATGCCTGAAAATTTAGTAACTAAGAAATGAGGACCACTATTGTTAAATGTAGGCAGGAACAGAGTCCATTTTTACCTCTCTGTTTTTGATGTACCATGAAAAAAAAAATGTCTTGTCTTGTAGTCCTCCAAGAAGATACAGAAAATTATTATCTCAGCATCCATATTTGTAAGCATCCATATTTTATTTTCAGGCTGTAGAACTCCTCAGATATTGTCAAGATTTTATCATTATGCAAGCAAATTACTGGAATCCTTGTCTGAAAAGAAAAGCTAACCTTCATAAATATTTAATAACCTAATTTCTTCCAATTTTCTGATAAATAGCAGATTTTTTTCTGGTACAAAAATTATTTTATCTTTAAAATTTCTGATATATTTTGTTGCCAAAACCTTGATAGATAGGATTTGTTCAATTATTTCTGATTTTCCTCCCCTTGGAGGATTCAAAAACCTTTAACACACCACAAAGTTAATGAGGGATGTGAGATACCTTTGAGATGATAAGGCACTGCTGTTTTATAACAAGACTTTGCAAACTTTGAGTAACAAAGTTTAACAAAAAAAAAATTCAATACATTAAAGACTAAAGCTACAAATGCTTTGTCATTATGCAGTGTTAAGCAAACTTCAGGTGAACAAGCAGGTGAGGTATTTAAAATTCCTTAGTCACTTAGAGTGGAAAAACTGACGTGATTGTCAGTTAGTGGGATGGGAGATTCAGCTTATTTAACCAAGAAACCACAGAGCAGTTTGAGGCTCCTTAGTTAAAACAAATATCTCATTACAGAGGTACTTCGACATTTTTTGTGCTTATATAAGATCAGTCATCATTCAGGTACTCAAAAGCTATAAAACTAAAATCATGCAGATTTTACCAAAAGTAGGCCCTACCCTTTCTTTTCAAGTTTCATCACTTTTGGCAGGTTTATACAGCACTCAAGGTTAGTGGTGATCAAATAGCTTTTTAAATTGTCTATTTAATAAATAAAGAATAAGATACTAAGCATCTCCCTGTTGCTGCAGCACAGAGCTTTCTTTCCCTTTCTTGCTCAGATGAATGATTTGATGCTTCCCAAACTATGAGTCAAAATAGTTGCTTCTGCCTTTCTGTACTGTGATTACACTGCTGTCACTCAGGAAATTAGTATCAGCATGTACCTTATGCAAGTGGGGCTCAAAGGCCAGTGTATGTTGATCTGCATCAAAGCCTTTTTTTTTTTTAAAGGAGTTTCCTCAGAATTTTTTCAGAACATGGTTACTGTTTTACGCCCAAAATGGTAAAGTGCATCAGAGGAACAGAGAAGAAAGTACTAGCCAGAAAATATTGTTCTTTCTTGTTCTGTCCCTATGCTCTGAACTAATGAAGTGGCAAGTGATGGTGACTCAAGATTAAAGAACTTTTGTTTTCAAAAACTGCTAAGCACTGATTCGTTAGAACTCTAAGTTTTACTAGGTCTAACAATGTACCACTATAGGGTTTTGTTACCTGCTACCTCTGTTGTTACCAATAAAGGCCCTATTCACACACCAGCTAGATTCAGGCTAGTACCACCCTTGAAAAAGTCCTTTTCCAGATTCTGTATATTGTATTTTGTTCTCTTTTCTTTTTGGCTCTACTTCTGGACAAATAATAGCTCTTAAAACAGATGTATGTTTCACTGAGAGGCCACATGTGTCTAGTTTGAAGTTGGGGAATCAGAATAAGGAACAGTCTGATCTTGTGGAACTTTATTAAGATGGGTGACTAAGGCTGTTGGAGTCTGCTGTGCCTGAGACCATGCCATGGACGAGATCTCATCACCACCCTTTATTAGCATGGAGGCACAGGGGTAATAATGGACATCATCCATAAATGAGAGGCAAGAGAAGCCCTTCGAATATCTGGAGTTTAGCACTGGGTGCTTTCAGCACTCTCAGGAGGAACCTCTTCTGTGTGCAATGTGCAGGTGATTTTTGGGTGAAGAGAGGACCTCTAATGTGCAAAACTCCCACTGCAAACACCTGGGCGGTTTGGAGTGGCTGACATCACCTCCTGGGCTGATAGGCTTCTCCTTCTTTAAAAATCGCATGAGTCCTGCCTGTCACAGTCACAAATTTATTTTTTAAATACTTAATTTGGCAGTCATCCATCCACAAGGAATAATATAAAACTAACCACTTTTGATGCATGGGTAGCTTGCTTTTAACAGAAGTGCTGAATGTAACTGAGGAAGACACCGTGAGCTTTTATCATAAAAAAAAAATCAAAGTGTCAAATTTTCTGCCAACATCTGCCTTGGTTTGGATTTGAAAAAGAACACCTGGGTCTTGGAAAGGATCTCATGAGGTTCTGAGATCCAGAGCAAGCCTGTAACACACCTGGTTGGAAGAGCTCAAGGAGCCTGACTGATACATACATCTGAGCAGAGCAGTGTGTCTCTCTCAGAGGTGTGAGGGCAATACCTAATTATGGCAGTTCTTCACAATCAAACTCCACTCAAAAGCAGATGATGATGGTCTAACACTGATGATGGTTTTCTAACCCTAACACTGAACAAAGACCAAGGCCAAATGAGACTGTTTTTTAATTAATTCTGAAATTCTCTCCAGTGTATTCAGAGAATAGACAATTTTAACTTAGTCCATTTAGTGTATCAAATGGAGACACTTAGGCTATTGTGATATTGTTGACATTTTTGGCCAAAAAGAACTGGGTGATAATATTTTTTTGTTTTGGTTGTTAGGTCTGTGGGTTTTTTTGATTTATTTTTTTATCATTAGCCAATGGCTCAATACCGCTATCATAAAACGATATTGGCCAATGCCAATCTACATCTGAAACAGAGAAAAGAGTTAATCACCCATCTTCAGCAATAGGGTATGCCAGTTATCTGCCAAACATCTTGCATAGTTCAAGGACTACAAGTAATTTTGCTGACATCCTGAAAACAGGTGTTTACACATCAGCCCTTCAAACATAAATAAATTCAGGAAATCTGATGAAATTACATGTTGTGCTTCAAAGGTGGTGATTTTTTTCCTTCACTCCTTTTAGAGATTAGATGATAATCAGCCCATTTAAGAGTGAAGTAAG
This sequence comes from Neodrepanis coruscans, assembly GCA_013400695.1. Classification (NCBI taxonomy): domain Eukaryota; kingdom Metazoa; phylum Chordata; class Aves; order Passeriformes; family Philepittidae; genus Neodrepanis; species Neodrepanis coruscans. Next base: position 6,660 of record VYZS01031031.1, on the reverse strand, counting down.
TTCTGAATGATGCTGCTTTCTGCCTTCCTGCCAGCTTTTCCCTCTTGACTTCTACCAAGCTTTGTAAGATGGATCACATCAATTTGGAGAGACCCTTGTCCCACCTTAAGACACATGTTTATTTGCCATGGTGTGATGTGTGTGTCTCATTTCTTCTTTATTTCCTCTTCCTCCTAAGATACTTACTCCAGCAAGCACCTGGCTTAACTTTACTACAACTGGATCAAGTTTGGCTATTCAGCATCATTCGAAAACATTGAATTCCTGATTATCTCTATGTACTTTTATTATATGTTTTCCTTCTCAGCCAAACCATTTCTCAGTCTTGCAGAAATAGGGTGCCTCATTGATGTGGAAAGTCTGAGTATGCAGAACTGACATCAGAACAAAGCTGGAAAACAGTCATTATAGTGGAGACAGACTGAACAGAAGAAAAAATTATTTGTAGAATTGTAGCTTTATTCTCTGTTAGTTGTATTAGAGTATTTTTGAGAAACAAAGCCTTCTATTATTTAAAAGATCATACGTTCACTTTTAACTGGTTTCAGTGAAATTAATTTTGTGTTAAAGTATCTTTCCAGGTCTGTGAGTGAAGGTGAGACTTGGCATACTCTCACATGAAAAGAAAATCCTGTGTTTTGCCATTGAATTCTTGATTCTCTCCTTGCTGATGTTGTATAAGGAGGAGTTTTGAATTGGGTGATACTAGGTAGAGGATGGAAGCAGCTAGTATCTCTGGCCTTAAATGTCACTAAAAAATATTGGTTACCAGAGACCTTTCTCCTGTAGGAAGTGATCACCCTATTTTTATATAATTCCTATTCCTTCCCACAAGTAACAGAGCATGGAATTCAAACAACAAGAAAACTTTTACAATTTCCTAATAAATCTTGTTTCTTGGGAAAGTTTGAGGAATTGGGTATTTTTTTTTTCCCCTTGGAGATTGTAAAAAGGTCAAATTGTAGAAAGGGATGTGATATTCTTATGATATTGTGTACCATGTAGCCACAACTTTTGTACAGATTTTTTGATGCCACCTGTTAGCCAGCTGATTGTGACTACACTTGCATAACAAGCTTTAGAACAGCTCCATGTGTGCAAGGTACTCACCACGAGCCATGTGTTGGAGGAGAGAATCCATACTGAGATGAGAAAACTGCCCATGCTCAGTATGGTCCATGTGAAACTGAAGAATCCTTGTGAAATCCAGAGAGGAGATCTTGACATCAATGTCACTTGCAGCTACTTTTCAAAACCTATGGAGGATGGGCAAAACAGTAGAAGACTGTGGAAAAAAATATCTGTCTATTGTATTTTAAAGGAGAAAAGGGTGCATCTTACTAGACATTTGTCGTGGTTTTACCACAAATTTAGCAATTTTGGACAAGAGATTCCGAGAGAAGCCACAAACACACCTCAAAATGAAGAAAACACACAAATATCACAGTTTATTTCATGCACACACAAAACCCAACAAATAAAGTGCAAAAAACCAAACAAATTAAGTTTCCCAGGGCCCGTTTTAGGGTGAGGATGCTCTGGAAATAGTGCTAGTCTCTCTCTGGGCCTTCGGAGAGACGCCAGGGTAATTAGCAGAAGCACGTGGCCGGTCTGAGGACCCCCCCAGCAGCGCAAGCTTCCGCCCAGCTTTGGCTGAAGGAGAGATACTCAAGGAAAACAATTAGAAGCCGCGCGTGTGCGCCAACTCCCTCCCCTTCCCAATAGCTCAGGGAGGGATTTAGTGCTGATGGAAGAAGAGATGTGGTCTTTGGACCCCGGCAATAGTCGCCGATGATTGCCAGACCACTCACCCCCAGGAAAAAAAAAAAACCACAACGGGGAAAAAAAAATAAAAAACGAAACGGAAGAAACAACCCTCCTCCCCGAGGATGAAAATCCGCCTCCCAGAAATTCATGAGGAAGAATGTAATTCCGAGAAAAAGGAAGTCCACCCCACCATAAAGAGAAAAGAAAAAGAGAAAGAAAGAAAAAAACCCTGATCACGAGAAATGTGATCAAAAGAACGGCTCCCCTTCCCAGAAATTTACCACACCAAGTCGCTGCGGTGGAACCTGTGACCCGTCTTCCACGTGGACGCCGGCTCCAATGCAGCAGCAAAGAGTGGTGTTGCTCCTCTAAGCTCCAAGGCTGAAAAGAGGAAGATGGCCGGCCTTCCTCCGTTTTTATAAAGAGGACCTGATCCTGCACCTGCGCAGATGGGTCTAAGGGGGCCAGGCTCTCCTGTGATTGGGCGGCGGCCCGGGGGCCCACCCCGTGCGCGCAGGGGCCCACGGGAAACACTGGGGCCGCCCGGAAATGCCACGTGCACCGAGACGGTGCTTCCACTAATGGCGGCTGCCATTGGGCACCATGTGCTCATTGCCGAAGGACCGGCACCACCGCTCTGCGGCTGCTGCTGTCGCTGCTGTTGCTGTTATTGCTGCCAGCGCCGCTGGCACGCACCAGACGCGGGACACCTGGGCAGGGTCGCGCTGGCATGACCGCGCACGGCCAGAACTGTGGAGACAGCCGGGTGACCCCGGCAGCCGGCCCCTCCTGCGCCGCCGCGGGCAGGGAGCCAGCACTGCCACTTCCGCCGTGGCTACCGCGGCACCACCGCTTCCCCTGCCGCCGTGGGAAAAATACGGCCTCCGCTGCAGAGCTGCTGATGCCACTGCTCCGCGACACCTCAGCTGCTCTGCCGCTGCAGCCGTGCCGGGCTCCCGTGCTCCCGCACTCGTGGCTGCTGGCGTGCCCACCCCCACCCATGTGGGCGTTGCGCCGGCCGCTCCCGCTGCCGCCCTTGCCGGACACCGCCACCACTGGGCTCCGGACACACCCCTGCTCTGGGCCCGGGGCTTCCCCTGGCTACCTGGCGCCAATCCCAAGAGAAGAGACGCGGCTTGAGAGCGAGAGCTCCCGCCGGGGCTGAAGGGCGCGGAGGAACCGGCGGAGGGCGCCGGGCGGCCCCCGGTTCGAGCGGGTGGGCAGGGGGAAAAGGGTCGTTACCCCCCCTCCCCCTCGCCCGGCCGGCGACCCACGCGGCAGCATCAGAGACCGTTTTTACTTTCGGTTTTAACCCTATGACAACATTTTTGAAGAAATGCTGAGAAATTACAGTAGAGTTTACAATTTTGTAGAAGAAAAAAAAGATCTGAGAAACAGTCAACACAGTTTTGTCGAGAATAAATCATGGCTAACCAATTTAATTTCTGCCTTTAAAAAATACAGAAGGCTTGCTTAACAGATAGAAAGAGTAGATGTTACACATTCTGGTTTTAACTCAGAATTGTTGTGTTGTTTGCCCTGACACTTTTTTGGCGAGGAAGCATGTTGAGCTGTATGTGCTGAAGGCTCAGTGCAATACTAGTTGGAAAACTGTTCCCAGAATTCAGCAGCTTAAAGTCAGGGAATATGACTTCTATGTTGCACTCATCAATAGTTTGAGTTAATGATTGGATGATGAAATAAGAGTACAGTCATTAAATTCAGAGATAACATTAAACTGGAAGAGAATGAGAATGCATAGACAGGCTTAGCTTTAAAATTGGCCTTGACAAGTTGGTGAGTACTAGTCAACAAGGAAAAGTGCAGGGCACTATGTCTCAGTGGGATCCATTTTCTTTCCAAATGGAGAGTAGAATTCAAGAATTCAGACTATTGAATAATGTATTTCTGAAGAACAGAATGAAAACCACCTGAGTTAGCAATATTTTCATAAAAAGGGGTTCAGGATTGATTGTAATCCATAGATTGGATGAGTGCTGCTTCTGTGAGAAAGTAAGCACTTCTACAGGAGTGAAATTAGAAGGTGATCTGTGCAAGTAGTGCAAAATAACCTTTCTTTTTCATCATTCCGTGCTGCAACGTTTCCATGGCAGTGCTGCATTTTTAGCCAACATTAATGACAGAAAATTAATTTGGAGAGAATCAAATATCTAGCAACATGATCAAATATATAGAATAAAAAGAGTCCAAGGGAAAGATAAACATTGTTAAGAGGTTTACCTAAACAGGGGAAAATAAGCCTCCTAATGCAAAAAAAAATTGTGAAAGCCAGTCAGTCTGTTCTCCCATATAGACAAGAAATGCATCAGAAAGCAGTGAGTTTAACTAGCAAAAAGGGAGCTTTGATTACTAGTTAAGGTTTTCCCTTAGAGATAACGAAGTTAATACGCAAGAAAGTTGTGGAGAACTGATAGCATTTTAGTTGTGAAGTTGTAGTTGTGAAGAACTGTTTAGGTAAATGTTCTTTAGAAATGACAGGTGTGATTGATGCTCCCTTAGTCTGAAGGATGGAAGATGGCCCTCATGAGACTTCTCATCTTCTAGTCTGTGTCATTTTCCACTATTCAGGAAAATTTTAATCAAAGGTTCAAGCTGACTTGCAAACCTCAATTCATGAATGTACACAGGGGTTGGAGCAGCTGAGAGACATCTGTAAAATGAGCCTAGGTGTTAATGACTTATTTTGAACTTTTTCTGTTCTGCTTCCATGTTTGCTTCCATAGACATTTTATCTATAGTTGTGATTTTTCAGGTTGACCACAAGTACTGAAACAGAGGTGTGTGGTGGGTAGTCAAAACTCAAGTGGATGATTTGAATTAAAGTGCACAGTGGAATGAAATATTGTTATCTGGATGCTAAAGTACACAAAACTGTTGAATTAAGCATTGACAGATTGGCAGGGGCAGCCTTTTTGTGTATTGGTTGTTCCTTTTAAAAATAGCATGTTTTCATTTTCTAGTAAGTGAAAAACAAATAGTCCTTAATTTATCATGGAATTGTTTACTTTAGATCAGTCATCCATATGCAGATGATTCACCTATTGATTCAAGTGTTTCAGTATCTTGGTGGCAAGGCTTTTTTCAATTTTCAAATTGTATCTCTTTGTCTTTTAGAGCACGAACAATGGGAATGGAAAATTGCTCAAGCTGTAATTAAGAACATTGTTATTTTCTCTACTTTGTTCATCTCCCAAATAATTCTGAGTGTTTGCTGTCTCTGAGATGAATAGATAAGTGTGCACTAGTTTCACTGGAAAGCAATAGGACTCTTGTTTATGTCAGCACGTATTCCTCTTAAGGTAATCTTTCCATAAAAGACTAATATGCAGCTAATCAGATTTTTCTTCATATAGAGAGATACCTGTATGAGAGCAAAAATGCTACAGAAAGAAAAAAAGCACCTACCACGGAGAATGCAAACAACATCAGGGTAAAAGCTGACTGCAAGGATGCTGCTTCCCTTTAGCGTTATCCTCACTGCACATAAAAAGCCATGGAAAATTGACATTCATGCTTCTAATTGGCAGAAGACGTGGTTTGCGCCTGCTTTCCTAAAGAATTAAGGGTCATGGCTGAGAACAAATGTCATTTTCTGAAATACATCTAGTGCAAAAATCTTGGCAGACAAAAAAATTACCAGTAGAGAATCCAGATTAAAAACCCCCCGAACACTCCTTTGTGTGCCTATGTGCTTAAGACAAGGAGAACTAAACATCACTCGTGTAAGTTGACCTAAACAATAACAAATCTAAAGAATTCAAGAAGACTGCTAGTAAAGGTACATCTTATGATGCTGATTTCCAGAGTTACATATGCAATTATATATGAACTTTCTTTCCATAAGAAATTAACATAAGAAAGATTTTTAATTTCATAGAATATAAAATATTTTGGAATATTTATTTTGCTCTGTAGCACTTTTATTTAAGAGTTGAAGATACATCTTTATATTTTAATGCCACGGTATTGAGACAGCTAATAAAATGTAGAGGGCTTATGAGCACTCTGTTATCACATTCTAATATTAAAATATTAATGTATTTTCATGTACTTACAATGCATAAAATATAATTGAGATTGTTAAAAAAAAAATTGTTTCAATATCATTCTACAAAGCTGTAACACCTATAGTGACCACTTAAAATTGATGTATTCTTTCCTGAGGAGATGTCGTAGGGTTAGAAAAATGAGGGTAAAAACGCCCGCAGCGGTTTCGGTGGTCCCTTCCCCCCCCCCC
>VYZS01031030.1:5219-15415 GCA_013400695.1 Neodrepanis coruscans | reverse complement strand
CAACAACACGTTAGAGCTGGTGCTGTCTGTACTTAGTGAGTTCTTGAGAAAAATCCCCATTTTTTTTGGACAGTATTCCCACTTACAAACAAACAAACAAACAAACAAACAAACTCCAATATTCTTCAATCACAAATGCCTAAAAATCACCAAAATCAAATAATTGCTGTTTTTGCAACATAAAATCTACTTTAACCACACTAAGGTATGATATTAGGGAAAAGGAATCTAAAACTCCACACTGGAGAGAAGTGTCTTTGCTCTGCTAGAATAGAATATTGCTTTGATTTAAGAAATAATATCACTGAGCATAGAAATAATTCTTCACATGTACAGTGGTGTCTGTGCTGTGTCATTTCTTTTCTGTACAGAGACAATACGAGCTTTATCAGTACAAATAAATACTTGCAGATCTAATGGGCCCTGTTTTGGACAAGAGGATGGCTGTATCAGAACTCCTAATGTAGCAAACCGTGACTTCATCAAGATTTTAGCACAAAAGAGATGCTAGAGCCCTGACATATAAGTAAGAGTGGAATTTCAATGGCTCATGTGGCTTTTGATCAAACTTTTAGTGTCTGAATTACATGGTATGCACACCCATCGACTTCAAGGATAAAAGTTGCACCCGTCAAACACAAAGTTCAAAGAACTTGAAGCAGCAATGATGGATCTTCTTTAGCACCTTACTCAATTGTGTCTAGATTTTATTCTTCCCTTTGAAATGTTATATTAGTAGGCAAACTATATGTAATATGGAATTACATATTAGATTCGTTTTTGTGAAATGAATCTATACACCTAAAGTTAAAAAACTCTAGGCCTTTACAAATATTCAAGGACAGCTTCAGCAGGTAAGGCAAGCTCTGGCTGCAGACATGGGTATTTTCTATTCCTTTCAGAAAAACATAATACAAATTGTTAATACTAGATGTATTGCATGACATAGTACTGCCTGATTTCTGAGAGGAGGACATGAACTCTCAGTTCTAACAAGGAAATAGTATTTAGTCTTTGGCACTTTCATGCAGAATGCAGCTTGGAGAACAATATAATATCTCTAATTTTACCTTGGACTTAAAGATTTAAGAGTTACATATTTTGGGGAAAGAAAGGAGTAAACTTCAAGCTGCTTTGATAACATGAATAAATGATATAAAATACATTTTTTTCCAAGAGGCAGTCAGTCATTAAATTATCCCATAGATGAGTGCATTAGCAATCTAATTTGTAGTCAAGAATGTATATCCCTTGAGTAGCAATAATGTGCTACTATGATTTCTTAAGATGACTTTCTCCTAGTCTCAAGATCATATAATTTTCAGAGAATAAACCACATCCTGGATTGAGAGTCCACCCTGAAATTACTTGACAAAAATCCTTAGTTTCAACAGAGCTCTTGAAGACAAAGGTGAATCTACACTAACAGTGAGAAACAGGCAACAAAAACTTCTATAGGTGCACATAATATGATAGATATCCCATTACTTTTCCTTGGTGTCTCAATTCTTTCATTTCGTAGACCTAACCAAATATAAAAACATTAAAATACAATCTCTGAGCTCAAAACCACTTCCCAAACCGCCAAGTATAAAACTGTTACTGAACTGCTGTGTTCTGTTTATCATATTAAGATATATTTTTTTGATGAAAAAAATGCTAGATTGCGAGTGTAACATAATAGAACCAGCAAGCACTGCCAGCAGGTCTGAGGAAGAGAGAATAATTCAGAGATATTGTCATCTGTAGGCCAATTTATATTGTCAGACAGCAGGTTCACATTAGTCTCTGATGTCACTGCAATAATGGCATAATACAACGATTGAGCAAAGAATACCTGTGGGATATAGCTATACAGTGTGGTATAGCTATACTTGTTAAAGCATTTCAGGGTTCATTCAATGCAAAGCCAGAAGAANAGGGTTCCAAAGTCAAAAAGAAACCCAGTTAATTTTCCATTATTATAAAAGGAGCCTGAAAATTCATACTGGAAGGTAAGGCCTGTAATCTTGGGTTTCATTAAAAAGGTCAGAACATTTTTCCTCACCACCTATTATTAAAATGTTTGAGGGCTGCCATTAATTTGATTTTTCAGGACACAGAAATCTCACTGGAAATTAGAATGTAATCCTGCGGTTGCTTTCCTGACACTTTTCATAGGGCAGGATACGGCTGCAGGGACTAAGAGCTCTCCTGCAATTTACAATTGGTTACTTTGGCCAAATGGCAGGTGACTAATACAAGACAAACTGTTTGCACAACCTGGGAGCACTGGGTTTAATTTCAGTTCTGAAAGAGGGGAGAAAGTGTTTCTATTGACGTTGAACCACGAGCTGTCCCCTGCCAATACATCTGCCACATTTGATACACAACATGCCCCCCTGCTCCCACCCCCTGACAATGTGATTATTAGAGGTACAGAATTCAATAGCTTAAGAACACAAGACATAGCTGGAGCAAAATGAAATGTTTTTTAACTCACCGGCCATTTGCTGAATGCCGCTGAAGGCACCCAAGTTACTGGAGGAAGTTGCTTGCTGCAGAAGCTGCAAATGAACAACACAAAACAGCAATCTATCTGACAGTAATGGAACAAATGAAGATAAAACTAAAATGAGCTATCATTTCACATTTGGAGTATTTCTGCTTTCCTTTACATTTATATAGTCTCTTGCTTCTGTCTGCTGTTGGAATGAACATCCCTAGAGTCAATGCTGTAAATCCATATTAATGTCTAATCTCTATTAAGAAACACAGAGACACAAGGGAAACTCAATAACATGGCTGCTTTAAAACAATTAATCAATTTATTCTTTTTAACAACCAGGTGTTAAATCTATTTAAACCAACATAGTGTGACTAATTACAACCCTCTGTAGTCTAGTAGTTACCATAACTCATCTCTGTCAATCACAGTCCATTCTCCTCCACCTCTGCGAATTCAGTTTTTCCTTTATTATCTTTATGAATCAAGCACACAGATATTCATTAGGCTGCTATTTGTATATAATAATTTAGCCTATTTCAGTATTAATTAACCTACCTCAATACTCATATATATTTTTTAATCGCTGGGTAAGTTGCTGTTTATACTACCATACCAAAACATTGTATGCACACAAATTATGTATTTATGCATACACAGTATATATATATGGACACAACATAGAATCCTAGAATGGTTTGTTTTGGAAGAGACTTTAAAGATCATCCTGTTCCAAATTCCCTGCCAATGGCAGGGACACCTTCCACTAGACCAGGCTGCTAAAAGCCCCATCCAGCCTGGCCTTGAACACTTCAGGCATACAGCAGTCACAGCCTCTCTGGGTAGCCTGTGCCAGTGTCTCACTACCCTCACAGGAAACAATTTTTTCCTAATATCTAATCTAAACCTGCCCTCTCTCAGTTTAAAGTCATTACCCCTTGTTATGTCACTAAATGCACCAAGTCCCTCTCCAGCTCTCTTGGAGGTCCCTTCAGGTACTGAAAACTCTATGGTCTCCACAGAACCTTCTCTTCTCCAGGCTGAACAACCCCAAGTCTTTTAGCCTGTCCTCACAGAATATGTGCTCCATTTCTCTGATCTTCTTTGTGGCCTCCTCTGGACTTGCTCCAGTAGGTCCATGTCCTTTCTATGTTGGGGCCCCCAGCGCTGGATGCAGCACTCATGAGGGGTCTCACGAGAACCGAGGTGGGGCAGAATCATCTCCCTTGACCTGCTGGCCACACTGCTGTGAAGCAGCACAAGACATGGTTGGCTTTCTGGGCTGTGAGTGCACACTGATGGGTCATAGTGAGCCTCTTATCCACCAACACCCCAAAGTCCTTCTCCTCACGAATGCTCTTGATCCATTTTCTGTCCAGCCTGTTCTTGTGCTCAGGATTGTCTCAAGAGAGGTTCAGGACCTTGCATTTGGCCTTGTACTTCATGAGGTTCTCTTTGTCTAACTCAGAAGCATCAGAAACACTCAAATTATCTAAAAGCTCCTCAGCCAGACCTCTCAACTCCAGAGCCACAAAAGGCAGAGACTCCCTCTCAGCTGGGCTGCAGGGGAGTCTCTCTTGGCTGTCCAGGACCTAAGACATGTGGATTTCAGATTTCCCAGTAGGGACAACAGCTAATGTCTCCTTCTCATATTACAAATGGACAATTTTAAATTTGTGAGAACCAAAATGGCTTTTCCTGGCCACCTTTACTTTCTGCATGAGGTGGTATGAACCACACATGTTTATTTTTGACAGGACCATGCATTAAAGCAAAAGCATTTCCAAATGAAAGTATGGAAAATTAGGTGATTGAAGTACAACATTCTAGTTTAGAGGCTGAAACATACAGATATGGCCCCTACAGTGTTCAGTTGCCTACCTGTCCTCCCCTAAGGAAGAAATTAAATTTTACCCAGCTACAAAACCCAGACTCTAACATTCAAAAACAACCAGTAAAACTTATGAAATAAAATTTCATTTATGGTGGAGAGGTTGGAACTAGATGGTCTTTAAGGTCTTTTCCAACCCAAGCCTTTCTATGAATCTATGATTTATTTTGCAGCATGAGGATACTTTAAATGGTTGCCTTTGAAGCCTTGACACATCTTCAAATGCCTATTCAGCTCCTATTTCTTGTTATTTATTTCTAGTCCATGTGATAAACATACCCAGAAGAAGACATACTACATATCCTGGAGGACCTAAGAAATTTATTGCAGGGAGTTCACTATGATTTATCATGGTTCTAAAGTAAATACAGTGTAATACAGCCACTGCCTCTGCAATGAACTTACAGCTAGATATTGTGGTGTGAGTCCTCCAAGACCTGTGAGGTTTCCCCAAGTGGCAGTATTGAGCTGTTGCATCTGCTGAGCCAACTGCTGCTGCAAACGCCGCTGTTCCTTGTCCTTTTGGGTATCGGCAAACTTCACCACGATTGGCGAAGAGCAGCCCTGTGGTTAGACAGATTGGGAAAGACAGAAAGGTTAAATCACACTGAGTCACCCTCACATCGTGAGCTCAGCCATGCCCCAATGGCACAACCAGATCGCTCACCCTCTCTGTGTGATTGGCATATACAGGACTGCAAGGACCAAGATTTGCAGGTTCTCAGGAAAAGAGGCTATGAAGAAATTATTGATTCCCCTGTTCTGTTCATAAAGCACCTTTCCTCAGGCTCTCTTTTCCTTCCAGCTATCAAAATTGCTGCCAGAGACAGCAAAGTGTACCAGTCCTCTTTAATTAAGCTTCACAGTTGATGAGATGGATGTGATACTTTGTCTGCAGTCTGTTTTCAAGGCATAGCCAAAGGGAGAGGTGTCCAACCTCCCTGCTGCCAGGGACCACACAGCCAACACTGCCCTGCCACTACGGTCTGGCTGTGCTGTTACGCTTGGTGCAGCTGGCTTGTGTGCCCTACACTGGCTTGTGTTCCCTACGTAAATAGACTGTGAGCAGCAGATTTACTTCAGTGCCCACCATCAGCAAGTCACTGGTCCTTTTCATATCAAGGACCCCCAGTCGATTCACCCACCTGCGGTCCGCTCCCAGGCACGCTTTGTATCAAGCACCCTTGAGATGTGAACAAAGGGCAGGATGCAGACCAAAAGTGACTAGTTCTGGTGACAGCAGCCCATTCCTGATTGCCACCATCTCTTCTATTGCTTCTATCAGCTTCTTGTTACATGATATGGGAGGGCTGGAAGATGCCTTAGGAAATAGGGAAGCTGTAAGAAAGAGCTAGAAATCTGGTCTGCAGCCTACTCCTCATCCATGTATAAGGGACCATTGGGAAGAAGTAGGACACAGACCAGATGACTTTTGAGGTAAGCTGAAATTTTCCTTGGACTTTAAATTAGGCATTTCTGGGCAAAGTCACTGAGAAAATGAGATGTAATTATGAAAGATGTCTCTGTTGATTTTTCTCTGTTTCTTTTCCCTGCTAAGAAATGTTTCATATTTTAACCTTTTAAGTCTTCATTTTTTTCAAATCAAAGAAGCAAACTATATACTGCAATGATTCAGTTCTTCAAATTAATTCAAGCATTTTATGAGTCATGGAAACTGTCAATCCATTTCATACTTCTTTTCAACTTCATATGATCCAATGAATAACTTCCCTCCACCCGCCATGCTTTGTTATACTAATTTCTTGTCTAACTTCAATCTGAACACAATGGTAGGAGTGATAAGTGACTCAAGTCCAAAAAACACAGCAGTGCTTTAGTTAAAGTGCATAGCGTGGGATGTGGAGCAGGGTTATACTTAACCTAATTCTTCCCATGGCTGTTTTCACAACACTGTGAAAAGTTCCTGTCCTCAACTATTTACAAAAAGCAGCCATGCACTTTTCCTCTGAAAATCCTCACACCAGTACAAGTGATCAAAATATTCACAATCATCAGATGAAATGATGAAATAAACCACAATAATAATATCTCCTGTATGAAGATCTCCCGTCAACATGTTAATCCTTTAGAATTAACTCAGAAAATCATCACTTGTGTTTTATTATTTCACTTCCAACTCCTTTACTGTGTGTTTCATTGTAAAAATGTCTTTTATTGTTTCAGCGAGGAAGAAAGGAGATACATAACAATCAAATAAAGATTATGGAAGAGCTGGCTTGTTACACAATTACCTCTTGATTACCTATTGATTTTTATACTAATATTAAAAACAAGATCATTTAAAAAAAAAAGAAGAGAGAAGCAGAAGCCGGGGGTGGAAGGTGTGTTAGAGATTTTTCCAGTTCCATTAATAAAAAAAACAACCTGTGTCTCTTTAATACAAGGTTTGGTAACATTGGGCTAAGAACAACTGGAACTTACTGCCTTCTACCTACATGTACAGAAGACTCAAGTCTATTTCCACAGAAACAGAAATGAGTATCAAAGGAAGAAATATTATATGGCTATTTCAGCTTTCAGTTCAACAGCTCAGCACTCAACACTACAGCTGACATATTTATGAATGCTTAAATGTCAGTAAATTGTATAAAAACAATATCTCTGCAATTTATGAATCTATAATTCATTTTTTCACTGTCTGCTCTATATTTCATCACTTCATCATTTTCAAGAAAGCAAACATTCCAAAGACTGAAATTATATCTAGCAAGTGGTTCTATATGAGAAAAGGGTTGTTATTGTTATATCAAATTTACTCTGTGATAACAAATTAGTGTCTTCTACTGGTGCTGCATTTGAATGCCTTAAACAAACAAAAAAAATCCATAGCAATGAGATAGAAGAGCAAACACTCTAGCACAGCAATTATATTTTTAAAATCAGTTGATTTAACCAGGTCAGTAAGTCAGGTGGAAAGAGAATGCATTATTCTATGAGATGTGTTCATCTGGACTTAACATCCCCATTGTTCTTTTATAGCCCATTTTGAAAATTCATCTTGGTCAATGATGCATGTTAAAGAATTGAAAATAATGAAATAAAAAAAAAAATCTGTAGTAATTGGGTTGAAATGCAATTGTNGTGCTGCATACAACAGAGGGATAGAAGAATTTGTCTGGGAGGTGTTATGTCTTTAATTTTACCGTCTTCTGAAGTAGAGCTCTGCAAAATTCATTTTGCTAGACAAAAAAATACATTAAAACACATGGAAAATAAAGGTAAAACACAGTATTATAAATAAACATTTCCTTTTTACTTGGAATCAAACCCAGCAAAACATATAGATCTGAACTAATGGAGCAGTGCATGGCAGACAAATTACTACAGGTATTATTTCAGAGACTNGGAAGGTGTGTTAGAGATTTTTCCGGTTCCATTAATTAAAAAAACAACCTGTGTCTCTTTAATACAAGGTTTGGTAACATTGGGCTAAGAACAACTGGAACTTACTGCCTTCTACCTACATGTACAGAAGACTCAAGTCTATTTCCACAGAAACAGAAATGAGTATCAAAGGAAGAAATATTATATGGCTATTTCAGCTTTCAGTTCAACAGCTCAGCACTCAACACTACAGCTGACATATTTATGAATGCTTAAATGTCAGTAAATTGTATAAAAACAATATCTCTGCAATTTATGAATCTATAATTCATTTTTTCACTGTCTGCTCTATATTTCATCACTTCATCATTTTCAAGAAAGCAAACATTCCAAAGACTGAAATTATATCTAGCAAGTGGTTCTATATGAGAAAAGGGTTGTTATTGTTATATCAAATTTACTCTGTGATAACAAATTAGTGTCTTCTACTGGTGCTGCATTTGAATGCCTTAAACAAACAAAAAAAAATCCATAGCAATGAGATAGAAGAGCAAACACTCTAGCACAGCAATTATATTTTTAAAATCAGTTGATTTAACCAGGTCAGTAAGTCAGGTGGAAAGAGAATGCATTATTCTATGAGATGTGTTCATCTGGACTTAACATCCCCATTGTTCTTTTATAGCCCATTTTGAAAATTCATCTTGGTCAATGATGCATGTTAAAGAATTGAAAATAATGAAATTAAAAAAAAAATCTGTAGTAATTGGGTTGAAATGCAATTGTGTACAATGTATCATCCCCTAACCCAACTTTTGCAAAAGAACTTGAAACATAAGTGTTCAAGGATGACTGTATCAGGCTGAAAGTCGACATTTAACACTAGTCAACCCACGCTATTTTTTTACTAGAATAGTATTAGCAAAAGCGAACAAATTCTTTTTTTGGCTAAAGGTTGATTTCTGGTTTATGCATTTCCGTTTTCCATCTTGAGAGGAAGTTTTCAGCACATACACAAGGTGCATCTTCCTTCCTCATTCAATGGTGTGGTGTTTAGCACCATTTTCTTCCCAACAGCTGGTGCTGCACTTGTATTTTTATTTGAGTTGTTGGGGCAGTAGGCACAGACTCCACTGAGTCCTTCCTCCATGGAGTGGGAGCATGTATGGCTTTTTTCCAAGTAGTGACTCTCAGACTAAGCTCAACTGACACAAAGACCCAGATGTTCAAAGTGTAAAATATTTGGAATCACCTTCCTGATTTGGGGAGCTCAGTGATGATGTCTCTAAAGGTGTTGAGAAGTATTTTGATCCAAGAGTAAATATTCTATAGAATTAATGTCACTAGGAGTATCCCATCAAAATGCAGCCTCTTTTGCAGTGCTGCATACAACAGAGGGATAGAAGAATTTGTCTGGGAGGTGTTATGTCTTTAATTTTACCGTCTTCTGAAGTAGAGCTCTGCAAAATTCATTTTGCTAGACAAAAAAATACATTAAAACACATGGAAAATAAAGGTAAAACACAGTATTATAAATAAACATTTCCTTTTTACTTGGAATCAAACCCAGCAAAACATATAGATCTGAACTAATGGAGCAGTGCATGGCAGACAAATTACTACAGGTATAATTTCAGAGACTCAAAACTGGCAGTTTTTTCACAATGTATTGTCAGACTGCACAGACTGTATAACAGCAGCTTTCTAGTAAGGATCATTTCAATTATTCTCATCTCATTGGCAGATTCTCATCTAAAACTCTATACCCACGGTCTAAAAATGCATTGCACTGAAAAGAAAACACATCGATTATAAAAGAAGCTCAACCAAATTCAAACATGATGTTTGGAAAGACAATAGCTTTGCAATGCTGATATCATTACTTGTACTATACAGGAAACAGTTAGTGACAGTTTCATGCACTGACTGGAATTTCACCTTCTCCTTCTTTTCCTCTGTCCACCCTCCCACCCCTGGTCTCCCCCCTTGGCTCATTACACAAAGCAGCTCAACGACATGACGCAATAATGATTGTTTAGCACCCAGCATGCTTTGGGAGACTAGAGCATTGCAAAGGAAAATCACTGAGAGAGAAAAAAAAAAGTTGAAAGGTCCTGGTGGAAAAAGAAATAAATAAAATAAAAAAAAGAAACAAGTGCACATAACATCAATGCCACCTCTGAGAAAAATCATCACTACACGNAAGGGAATAAAGAGTATTGCTTGAGAGGGGACAGCCACAATAGTGCTCTGCAGGAAGTGCCACACTTCGATATGCTCTGTCATCATTAGCATTTTTATTGGCTACATGAAGAAGGCAAAATTATATTAAGTTAAAAAGAGATTCTATTTGCAGAAAAACACATGCACTAGTAACCCATTGTGGCCATGTTAAATCTCTTGAGCTTTTTCTCAGAGCAGTGCAAAACACAACACAGAAATCTATTTTAAAGAAACTGAGATTTTTCTTTGGGG
>VYZS01031027.1:0-28435 GCA_013400695.1 Neodrepanis coruscans | reverse complement strand
CAGAGAAAATCTTTCGGTGTATTAATGAGTCTTACAATATGCCATACTAGCCAGTACAAGTTCATATAGAATATCATTTAACTGGCCCAAAGACAAAGACTTGCAAAAAAGTCTGTATTTTCTAATCTTGTAGAATCTGTCCCTCAAAATCAGGACTGATTGCTGGAGACATAGAATTTTCCATGCTTTTGTTTCATCTGTTACAAAGAGGTGTTTTATAGTGTGTTACCTTTCAGTAGCTGTCTTAGATGAAAATGTAAAGGAAAAAAAAATAGGAAAAGAACTTACAGAATACTCTAACAATTATTAGTTAATTAGCATAGAAAAGCAATAGATTTACTGTTTCAGTTCAATATTGACAAATGGAGTGATAGGGGGCCACAGCTGAGCTTAAATTTCATAGCACTGTATGGAAAGGTACATTTCATGACCAGTCCCCCTGAGAAGTATTTTTGTCTTGGGATTTGAGAGCATTTTCCTACAGATTCCTTTAACTAGCTGCTCAGCATAGACTAAAGAAAACAGAGTTTTTGCCCTGAAAGAGTATTGGATGACAAGAGTCTGCTATCAACAGTGAGAAATATCTGTGTCATTAGCTATGCTTTTTTTATTTTTTAAGCTTCCAGTTAAAACTATACAAATCACAAACTCCCTAAAGTCCTGTCTGACATAAAGATGCTGTTCTAGACTACTTAAATAGCTCTCTATGAAAATTGGTTCTTGGGTCTTATTGACAGCACTTTGAGTCTTCAGTTTCAACAGTGACAGACATTTTGGTTGGAAAGAATCCCTGACAAAGTAATAAGCTACTCAATTCACACACAGATCCTAAAGACAAAGAAAATGTAGAGGAAAGAAAAAGAGAAAGGAAAAGTATTTTTTATTCTGGTTTATATATGCAATGAATAAAGCATAATTTTTTTATTTGTCACACAAGATATGCTGTTTAGTATCCAGTTCTACCAAAAGAATGATAATTGGATTCTATCTCTTTGAAGCCTTAAAAGGAGATGATTCTGAAGAATTAAGAGATGATTTACACCTGTAATCAACCTAAACTGTCAAGCTGGCAGATTTAAATGGCTTCATGGCATGTGGTAATTCTGAACTTTTAGGTTTTCCTATGCCCTGGGAACGTTGTCACAAATAATTTCTTAATGTCATTGTTCTCCTTAAGTGGTCAGAAAAATCAGTTTTTGGAATTCTGTGTCAAGTGTAAAATAGTTCTTCTGTAGATTGCTGCATGGAATGTCTCAGATGAATGTGTATCTATCTATCTATCTATCTATCTATCTATCTATCTATCTATCTATCTATCTATCTATCTATCCATCCATCCTTCTGTCTTCAGTCATCAGTCTTATCTACATGTTGCGCATTTCATCTCAGCTGTTTGATTTGAAATAAATTTAGTGCGTACATCCCATTAGTGTTAAAAAGAGCCTCTTAATATGAATCAGAAAACTCATTTATATAGGTGGCTTCAAAATTTTATTTAGGATACCTTAATGTTTTGAATCTAAAGTGAAGTAACACAGATTGTTATGAATTCATAGGGAAACATGTAGACAATATTTTAAGGTTTTGTTAGAAATGTATAAAAAAGATAAAAACTCCAGAATCAATATATGTACAGAAGGACATCCACAAAAAATGTGATGTCAAGATATATGGAATAACTCTGTAAAGCTTACTTGTGACTATTGCCTGAGAGCTCCTTTCTAGAGCTAGTACTCCTAGAACAATTTGTCCATTTTCCCACCCTAGGAGATCATTAGAAATTGTTTAAAATAAAAATCCAAACCAGTTAGTGTGATCAGATCTGTAGTTCTTGAAATCAAAGGAAATGCTGTGCAGAAACAACATATTTCTGTAGGAGAAATATACTGCTTTATGCTAAAGAAACTGTCACACATAGTTCCTTCCTATTCTGCATCAAACTTACAGAAGAGGTTAATAAAACAATAATTTTGTTCCCTGAGCACATTTTCAACAAATTTTCATTTTTACATTATTTTCATAAAAGTTACCAAAAAAGGACATTCAGATATGTGAAATTGTATAATATACCTAAATAGGAGAGAGTGCCATGTGACTGCACAATACATGGAATAGATAGATAGATTGATAAAACTGTTCTAATTAGCAACACAACACAATTATTTTTTTTTGCAGTGAAACTGCAAAAATGTTTCTTTGGGAGTTATAGATTTGTGTCTTTAATATCTTTTCTCTAGAGCTATCAGAGGTTGTTCTCTTGCTGGAGTAGTATTCCCTTGTCTTGAGCTCTGAATGTCATGATTAGAGCAAAAAGCTGATTTTTGCCTGCTTCTAAGTAGATGCACATTGCTGAAGGAGTTGCTCTCTGCTGATTCACCAGTGTCCACCTCAGCATTTTCAGCCTCCAGGGCAAGATTTTGGTCTTAATCATAAATTGAATACATGAGGAATAATAATTAAAGAGTAAACTGTAATTATGAGCAACATCCAAAGGGAACAAAACTACCATTGAATGTAAACCTTAGGTTTCCTAGTAGTGCATTAGGATTAACTATAAACAGCCTTGTTAAACTCAATTAAATAGTTTATTACATGGATTTTTCCTATTAGAACAGGAGAAGAGGCTTGGCTTTTAGAACTATACTCTTTGCAGAGGTTTTCTTAACTATTACAGTGTATAAATTTCCTATCCCTGGGAGACATAGTTTAAGAAACACACAGAAGAAAAATCCTTAGCACATTTTTTAGGGGGCTGTGCTTTTTTTTTTTTTTTTTCTTTTTATCACTATTCCTACTACACATATGTGCAAATGCCATATGATTATATCTTCCTGCTTAAAAGTGATATCCCTTTGTTGGTGGGATTCCTAGCAATTAGGATCTTTTTTCTACACCTACAATTGTCTATTTTATTAAACCTGGATCACATGTTTGCTGTCACAATTTATAGTGGATATCAGCATATAAGTAACAGGTTTCTTTGTATATTTGATGAGTCAGGTTGAGATATGTTATGATGTGTTTCCTCATGCTGTGTCCTATCCTGATCTTGTCAGCTGTCTCTAGTGTGCGACAGCAAAATTAGGTAGAATGAAGCAAAGTGCATTTACTGCAATACAAGTATTGTCACCTGCTAATACCTGACAAAACTTCCTGAGGCTATTTTTGAGGACTACAGGAGTATGAGTGCAAGTACATTGAGAGAAAGAAATCTTAACAAATATTTTAGGTGTTGTGTTACAGTGATAAGGTGTCTGGTCTTTAGTAGTTGTAAAACTGCTTATTAAAATTAAAAATTAAAAATTCACTGTGATTTTTCATTTTTCATCAGGTATGTTTAGGTGAGTGCTATACTGTATCATAGATGAAGAGACCCTCACAGCTCTGAACAACTCTCAAATGGTCAGCTAAAGAAGTACAGATCTGGAGATGGACTAAACTGGTTTTAGGGATAACAAACAAAGCACAAAAATGTTATTTATCAGACACAGAAAGCTCTTATATGGTAAAGTCAAATATGATTTGCAGACCAATACAAAAATCACAGAGGTATAAAAGCACATATATTGAAGTAACCGCAGGAAAATTCTAGAGTGAAGAAAAAAAAAATAATCTCAACATTGTATTCCTCCTTTGGAGTGTTGCACATTGTCATGCCCTACAACTTCCATCAGATTGACAACATGGACCTTTAGAGTCAAAAGAGCAATGAAAGTATGAATATAACACCAGAAAAAAGGGGTAAATACTAGGAATTTTGTGCAAATAAAAATTTTAATGATACAAGGAAATAGCTTGACAATTATCATCATGGCCAAAACCAGATTCAACTTATGGAAGATCCATTTCCAATTAAAAACAGATTAAGACAGTAAAAAAGCAGAAACAATTAAACCACCTTCTTTCTCCATCTCCATCCATGTATTCCCAGTTCAACTTTACTTCTTTTGTTCCTGTGAGCAGAATAAAATGGAGGAATGTGGTTGTGCTCATGTTATGAAACACTTTATCTCTACAGTTCCTTACTCCTTACACTGTCCCTGTGTTCAAGCATGGGGTCCCTCCCGTAGAATACAAACCTTTGTAAACTGCAGTACTTCAAGAACTGCTCCAAGAGGGCCTCTCCTTTCCACTAGCTGTAGCTACCTTCAAGGCATATCCACCTCCCCTTAGGTTTCAGGTGAATATCTGCTGCACTATGAAACTTCCTAGGCTGGGGGGGACAGCCTGCCTCGCCATGGTCTTCACCACGGGCTGAAGAGGAATCTCTGCTCCAGAAGTTGGTGCACCTCCCTCCACTCTTTCTGCACTGACCTTGAGGTTTACAGGGTTGTTTCTCTCACATATTCTCGCTCTCTGTTGCAGCCGTCATGCAATGTTTTTTACCCTTTATTATGTATGTTGTTACAGAGGGACCACAGTATCTCTGATGGGCTTAGTTTTGGCCAGTAACAGATCCATCTTGGAACCATATTGAAATGGCTCGGTCCAACATGGTGGCAGCTCCTGCTTTTCTTCCCCAGAGGCCATCTCTTCAGGGCCCATCCTCTCCCTGCTGCCAGAACCTTGCCATGCAAAGGCGATACAGAATGCTAACATTTTTTGTTCTTTGTATTTAATGTCTCTTTCCTTTTTACCCATAAATATATCTGAGAATAATAGGGTGTGGCATTTTTATCTAGAGGGCTTAGAATAGCATTTTGAGAAAATGTCAAAATGTTATTTAGATGTCTGCATTTTTAGTGTTTATTCAAAAAAGCAAAAGTTGGATGTCATTGAAATCTTGTTCTTAACCTAATTTGAAATCCAAACTCACAACATACTACTATCATATTTGAGTAAAATTTTAGATTATGATTAGAGTAGATTAGAGTAGATTTTCTTAAAAGCACATTTTGGTTTTAATCTCTCTGTATTTAAAGGCTTGCCTCTTCCTTGTATCTCATTTGATAATGCAATACTGACATAGTAATAGGTAAACCTTGAGTTGATTAGAATTTCCCTTTCACAAAGACTTTAAAAAAATCAAATGAATCATATGAAGCTTAACTGCTTCTTGTTACTGTTCAACAAAGTAGTTTCCTGGTTAACTTTGGAGGTTATGCCTTTTCCACAGTAGTTTATTTTAAGTTTGCAATTTTAAATTTAGGTAATATCTTAATTTTTACACTCTGAAAGCACCTTTTTTCTTCTTTGGTTATCCCATTCAGTTTTCTCCCCCCTAGAATATTCTTTTCCTTTACAAAAAGTTAATAATTATAGTAGATGAACAACAACTAATACTCTAGGCTAGCCACAGAGATATAAAATAAATGAGATGTAGAACTCAATTTCAAATGCCAGGTGCAGTCTGTTTCCTTTTTCTTTCTTTCCTAGAAATTCTGTTGTGTGTGATTCTTATCAGAACTTCATTCAGCTCTATGTACTATGAAATCAATCTCATAATCTTCCTGAAAAAACAGTACACTTATTTTTAGTATATTTTATCATCAATAAATTGATGAGAATATTTTAGAGGTACATACCCTGATTAACATGGACAATGCTATTTTAAATTTCTACTTCTTCCATTATGCATTAAAATGTAATGGTTGTTATTAAGTATAATTAGATAATTCCATCATCTGATTAAATGAAACCACGTAAAATGCACATATAATCCAAGAGTCAAGAAAATATTCCAAAATCCATTTTGTCTAGATTCCCTTGTGATGTGTCTTGTACAACTGTGTAGATCACTTTATAGTCTTATTACGAGATAGAAATATTTTAAAGAGCTTTTGAAGTTGTAAGCAATTTATGGTTCAGAAGTCGTAAGGGAAATTAACTTGTGTCCTTCCTATATCAAAAAAGCCTGTGTCCCTAAGCTGATATGAGAATAGGATTCTACCACTAATTAAATAGGGACATTGTCGACTTCCAAATTCCACTGAAAACAGAGAAAAAAAATGAGCATGGAAGAAGGATGAATAAAATGAATAAAATAATTTTGAATTTCATCTCAAGACATCAGAAGGCAGAAAAACATTATGGCTTTTTTCCTAAATTATAGTAGTCATATAAAAATTATTTTACATTCCTTCTTATTCAGAATTTCAAAATACACTCCATGACTTATGATTTTTCTATATTATTTTTTCCATAATTTTATGTTTTATATTTTGAGTCAGATTGTTGCCGTCAAGGCCTCGGCCCAGCCGAGATAAGAAGTGAGACAGGACTCGTAGTGAAGGGAGAGAACAGCTTTACTCTCGGTGACCGATGATCCAAAAGAGGAAATTCATAACAATCTCTCCAATTTTATAACCTCTAGTGCCCACCCATTATACCTTAGCCAACTAAACCCCATCTTACTACTATGCCCCCAAAACATCCAACAGAACGGTCTCTTATTACCTATTCACACCTCCTGTTCGTTCCCCCCAGGTCTTATGTTTTGGTCTAGCTACCTCTTTATCTATACAGAAGATTGCAAACATGTGAAGGACAGGCCGTTTTCTGCCCTTAATATTCTAAGTTACCCAGCCACCCAGCTATAGTGAATTCTCAAATCTTAAGCATACCCCTTACAGCATCAAGATACTATAGATATCTCAAGGATAGTTTAGTCTGTACTAGTATAAGTTATCTTTCTAATTTTAATGAATGTTATTTTCCTCTTGCACATTCTCTTCCCAACAGCTCATTGTAACTACATAAGACTTAAAAAGTAAGTAAAAAGTCAAAAGTAAGAAAAACCACGTTTTTTCTCGGCATTTTTCAATTATTTGTCTCATACAGAGGAAATGTAATTTGAACTGGATTTATCTCTTATTTTCTCTCCTCAAATGTCATATGAGGTCACAGTACACTTTAAAAGGCTGTTATTTTCCAACTAAGATGTACCTATCTTGCAGTGATAGATGAGCCAATCTTTCTGTCAAGAATCTGTAACACAGATATATTTTGCAAAATGTTTTGATTTCTTTAGCTAAATGTTAAATGGTGTCAGTTATTATTATGTTATTATAATCAACAATTTCTTCTTTTTATATGTGTGCAACAATAGTAATATATTTTGAAGTGTTGGATGTTGATCTGTAACTGCTTTTTACTGCAATCAGAGCAGAAGGTCATGAAAAGAAGCAAAATGACAAATAACTAGAGATAAAGTGAAAGCAAAATTAGCTGAAATAGTCTATTTTGAGAAAAAAAAATGTGCTAACATGATGTTTTATTTGTAATAACAAGACAGCTTTTCTCTTTAAAATAGATACAATTCTATTTTGAAACCAAGATCCATGAATCAGTCACTATCAAGAAAGTCTTCCCATTTCTATTGTTGCAAATGAAAGGAGATATATACATATATACACACACATATATATATATATTCACAGAGGAGGTTTTTGGTATATAATTATACACTTACACATCAGAGAGCTAGAGATTGCTATGATAGTGTTTGGAAGACTGGTCAGTCAGGTCAGTTTAAAATTTTAAATCTGAACTTTACTGATTACACTTATTGAACATGTGCTTATTGTTGATAGTAATTTCTTGCACAGTATTAAACATCTTCACTACAGATCCTAAAATCTTGGTCTTTAACACTTTTAAACTGGCTGTGAATTTGACACATCATGGAGTGGGTGCAGAGTGGTGGGCTCAGGTGCCTGCCTGCACTTGCTAGCTCTTGGTGGCCAAGGTGTGGATGATCTATCTTGAAATCCCCAAATCCAAGAGAGGTGGGCTTGTTTTCTTTTTTCCCAGTTTTAATTTGTTATACCTTTGCCTCCATCCCCTGCTTCTGATACTGCTTTTCTTGTTTTCTGTTGTCCTGCTCATCTCCCTGTATACAGCTGTATGCTGTACTGTCTTTTTGCAATATTATACTTTCTTTTTATCTGGCAACTTCTTCCTTGGCGATCATATTACTTACAAAATTATGTAAAACTATGTCTGATTATGACATCATAATGTTACAAATCCTTGAGTTACTGTTATTTACACTGCCTTAGCAGACTTATGTTAAGGTTCAAGACTATTAGTCACCCTGTTACCTTATTTATATTGGGACTGCTTTCTGTTATAGTATTATGAAAACATAGGACCATTTTGGTTGGAGGTCATGTAGCCCAACTTCCTACTCAAATCAAGGCTCTCTGAAAAGACACCAGATTGCTTAAGGCGTTTCTTACTCAATCTGGAATATTGCCTCGGGTGGATATTCCACAGGCCTCCTTAGCAACTTTTTCAGGTCTTATGCCATCCTTCTCTTGCAGTGTTGTTACTCTGGTATAATTGAGGGTCATTGCCTTTCATCTACAACTGTGTGCCTCTGAGAAGTGTATTAAAGTCTATTAAAGGAAGACAACTTAAGTATGAAACACATATCAGTATCTCCTGTCCATTAACAGAAACTAACAGATGATGTGGTAATGCACATGATATATTAATCAAAACTGGAATAGAATGCATGCATTATGTTCAGAATATACATATTATATTCAAATATGCAAGAAAAATACAAGAAATACAGGCCTTGAGAGTAAATTCTGGATATTTCTGATTTTAAAATTCAAAACCATTAATTAATCAATGGTATTTATAATCTCTCTGACATGCTACAATATTTTCTTTCACAGAAATGGTAAAAATAGTTTAAATGACAGTGTAGTCATAATACTTTATTGTATTTTGGTGATTCCTAGTCTTGTTCATTTGTTACACTATCATATTATTCATTGTAAACCTCCACATTCTGTAAAGAAATTTCTTCTAATTGTAGGAGAATAAATGCATTTAAGGCAGGAAGATATTTGGATCCTTCTCAGTCTTCCTTACATCTAGAGGACTATGTCTCACACTTCAAACTTTAATATGTGTTATCTGTAAATTGAAGTATGTGGAATTTCTCCAAGAAGCATGAAATCAAGTTTCAGTTTTGCAAGCAAACATTTTTCCCCTTGAGCAGAAAATACAGCGTAGAGGATGCATGGTCAGCACACCAATAAAATCCTACATTTTGTTACAAGTTAGAAAGTTAAAACACACACAAAAAAAACCCCAAACAAAACCATACAAAAATATGACAGTTCAAGGCCAGATAAGAAATCTGCATTCTGTCATTAAAATCAAAGCTTCTAGTTCATGAATCCTTTAAGTTGATTTTTTTTTTTTTTCAGAATTCAGAAATATATGTCATCTTTGTCTGCTCTTGTCAGAAACCACATTTGGAGCTTAGCCTGAGGTTGGAGGGGAGTAACTCTGATGAACTCAACTAAACTTATTTATGATAAGCTTTATTGGCTAGTTATAAATATCTCTACCCCAAAACACTTGGGGCATATTTTCCACTAACAGTCTAACTAAAATGAAGTATTTGCTATGAAAAATGGGATTTCTTCCCATATTGCAATATAAAGATTAAGAATGGTCAACCAGGGATAAATTTGTATCACTCAGGTTATCTCCTGTAACTCGCCTGTAATTTCAATTGTAGATAAAAAAATATTTGTGTTTTTAGCTGGCTAAATTAACAATTATTTGTTTCAATGGAATTATAATATTGATTTAACCACTGAGTAAAAACAATAATAAAAGTATCTCTGAATCTTACAACTTCTGTCTAAATGAGAAAGACAAAATGAATGCTGCTATCTCCCATTTACAGATAGGGAACTGAAGCACAGGTCAGTTACCTAGTTTGCAACTGCTTTTCGTTGGCAATATACATAATGCAGTGATGCACAATGTACAGATATTCTAGCTAGTTCTGAGAAAGATATCTCTATAACAAGAATTGGTATAGATTTCTTCTGAATTACATAGTTCTAGAATAAAAAGCATTATAGCAACATTATGCTTTTCTCAGCTGAGTAACAAAGGGCAAAACTGCACAGTAGAATTGGTTGTAGTTATCCTGAGATATGAACTAGCAGCTCTGCACACTGTCATGTACCCACAGAGACTGACCACTGCCATACAGTCTTCATAGCTGGTAGTCATACTTCATGAAGAACTTCATCATACTTCATCAAGAACTGAACATAAATTTAAGATATCCGTTTCCATAACATATTCTAATTTAATGCTTAGCCTTCAGAAAGCTCTCTATTCCTTCTGTCTTTTGGGAAAAACAAACAAACAAAAACCTCAGAAAACAAAGCAAACAAAGTAAAAAAACCAAACAAAACCTCCTGACTTGGTTTTAAGACAATTGTACAATTTAAATCAAGAGACCACAAAATATAGAAAAAGGAATAACAGTTCTTTTATTAAATATATATATATATATATATATATTTGTGATAAAACACAGAACACAAAAGAATAACTCAAGAACAACTGAAAACTTCCAGTGAGTCAAGAACCATCCTCTCCCACTTGGGTCAATTTTAACTCCTTGTCCAAGGAGCTCTGCAGTCACAGAAAAATAGTGGACTGTTTGACTAGGGAAAGGTACAGTCCATCAATATCACAGGGAAAATGTGTGCTCACCAACTCCCAGATGAAGAAGAGGGAAGAAAACCCCTGTGGATGTTGTCTTCCTCTGAGTGTTCGGAGCTGAGCTCCAGTGGGTGGTGGCAGAGCTGGTGTAGAGACACCAGGGGTGAGACCACACTTCTTTCCTGTCCTGAAGCTGAGAGCAAGAGGGAGCAAGATTTGGAAACACATCATCAACCTTGCACTGTTGGAAACACCCCCAAGGGCCAGCTGTGTCTGTACCTTCATCTCCACGGTAACACTGCTGCACCCACAGATTCTGTCCAACAAGCCACCACCATCATTTGCCATCATGTGATGTTGCAAGTGTGGCAGCTCTTCCAGGCACTGCAGTCTGCTCATCCCACCTGGCCTGGCCCCACCCCATACCCATGAGGGACGATTGCCACAGTGCCAAAGGTGCCATGCCAGCAGCCCTGGCCCCAGTCCCAGCTCCAGCCTGCAACATGTGGTGGCAGCCCCCCACCAGGCACCCCTGCCACCCTGCTGAGGAACTCTGTTCTTAATTTAGCTTTTCCTCAATTTGCCAGCATCATGGTGGTAATGGAAACATTTTCTGAAAAAGGAATCTAACCTATAACACCCCCTCTCCAACAAACCAACAAAAGACCTCAAAGAAAATAACTTCTTTCAAGTTCTGATAAGAAAAATTCTATTTCCAACTTCAGAAGAGATTCAAAACTATGAATTTAACAAACATGTACTATTTTTATATTGAATGGCCAAGGTCTCTCACATAGCTTTGGCCTTGATATTTTTTGTTTTGGGCACTTTCCCTCTAAGACTTTTTTTATGGAAACAATTCTCAATGAACTGATATTCTTTAATGAACCTCTCTTCGGATTGCATAAATATGAGTAAGAAATAGAAAAATTCTGAAGTACATTTCAGGTACCGAGTGATTAAACAACACTACAATTCCTACATGTCATGGTGAAAATAAACTGACTTTTCCATAAATGAAAGACTGAAAACAGATCTCTCCAGCATTAATTTTTGATTTCATGTACTGTGACAAGGCAACTTAATTTATAGGTATGGAATCATAAAATCATCAATGTTAGAAGAGACCTTTAAGATCATCCCGTCCAACCATCAGCCCAGCACTACCACTGTAGGCCCTAAACCACTAAGCCACATCACACTGTGCCAGTTCCAGATGCCTCTTGTGGTGGGTCGAAGCTAAAACTGGTCTTTTTTCCTTTCCCCCCCCACCGCGGCAGGTGGGCGGCAGGGCCGCCCCACCCCCGGGCCGCTGACATTGCCGGGCGCCGCCAGCCCCAGCCCGGCTCGGCGCTGCGCATTCACAGCAGCATCTCCCGCACGCATGAAATGGACGGGGCTGTCTTTGCACCTCTCGCAACTGGAGGGGCCGCTGCGGCGGGCGGCCGGGGTTGGTGCGGCTTGGGCTGGCCCGGGGGTGGTGTCGGTGAGGTACTTGATTCCTCAAGCATATACTACCCTATGCCAAGGTCCCTCTTGTATAAGACTCTGTAATAGGAAAACATGGGAAATGGAGTGGGAAGAAATATTTTGGTTTTGTCCTTCCTTTAGTTAATCAGAATTAAAATTCTGTTTCAGTATTTTCCAGGAGCCCTCAAGGTTACTACCAGGTCCATAAATGAGGAATGTATGACTAGCTTGATCAGATTGTACAGAATCAATGCAGTAATGTTTATTTCCTTGTGAGAGTTCAATGAATTCTAGTAATCTAAGTTAGAGAACACCTTTTTCTTTTCAGAACTGTTTACTTTAATTCTAATGTATTTCTCTGACTCATGCTACTTTTGTTTATCTTTTAATCTGCTGACACTTTTATGCTTAGAAAAGTGCCCAAAACTTTCTTCTAGTTTGTTTTTAATTGTTCTTTTTTTTTTTTTTCAGTCATACTGTCCAAATTCCTAACTCTTCTAATACTGCTGCAGATTTAAAAATTACATACCCAGAATATTGGGAACAGATTACTTCACTGTCACAATTAAAAATATATAACCTCATTTGCAGCACATGGGAGTTTTCTATCACCTACTACTTACATACCTGAATTTTCATAAGTGTTTAAAAATACTGGTAGTATTTGGGGTTTATAACATACTCCTACTGACAGCCCTTAAACACTATAGAAGTGAAAGCTATTTTTTTCTTTTACTAAATAAAAAAATGGAGGCACAGAGAATAAATATAGATTATTAAACCAACAATTTTTTAATTTAAGTTGCAAATGCAACTGAGTGATCTTGTCCCAAACCTTCTTTTGAACCTTTCTCCTGTTCATGTCGTTGTCATATTTATCACTGTCCATCATAACACAGCAGTATCTAAATTTTATCTAGACAGGGTGTATCTCTACTAGGTATAATTAATATCTAAAACTTATGTCAGTCCTTTCGCTAAAACGTGTACAAAGGAGTAAGGTTTTATCTTTATCCATGATTATATAACACAGGAAGAAGTTTGCCTATAAGCATGCAAGAATATTTCTTTATAAACTTATTTTTAATTTTAGAAGAATTTTTATTTAAGATCAGACTGTTATCTAAGTAGTAATCAATGGCACTGCCATTTATGGAATTTATGGAATTTATGGAAGTAAATTCTCCCTGTTGCGGTCATATATAGGGCTTACAGTCTGGTCTATTAATGTGAGCAAAATATTAATAAATCACTTAACAAGCTACATGACTTTGAGTTTTAAGATATTTTTTCAAGGAATTAATATTGCACTAGTCATAAAAAAACAAATCAACCCCCCCCACACACATACACATACATAAGAATAATAATAAATCAAAAGTAATATTCAATGATAATAAGGAAGTTATACCAAATGTGCACAGGTTCAATATAAAACATTAACAAAGTGAGAAAAGAACATATAATGTTTAGAGGAATGGAATAACTTTTATTCTCTTGAATATAAGTAACAGTATGTTTTGAGTAAATAAATTGTACACAATTCTAGAAATCTGACTTGAATAATTGTGCATTCTGTTTGTGTATTACTTAGTTCTCTTATTTCTGCTTATCATTATAAGGTTATGAATTCAGTTTTTTCTCACTGAAATGAATAGGCAAATGTGTTTCTTGGTATAATCTTAACACACTAAAGGTAGCCAAACTGTTGATGGATGGTGGGATTGATCCAAATGTCTTTCCAGATGTCAATGATGTATGTCAATGTGAAAAAAATATCTGAAATTCAGTGAAGATGAGAATATTATCTTATAAAAACCAATCAACATTTTAAAATTGTTTTTGTTTCATATCAGGATTATTTGAATTCTTTCTGAGTTTATTGTTCAGTTTGGGGTTTGGCTTTGTTTCCTCCCCCTTGCAGTGTTAAGTGAGGATAGCACAAGGATCAATGTCCTATTTGTTCCTGACATGAAAGACCCTGAATCACAATCTTGGGTAAGACAGAGTAGGTTGTGAACCAGGAGTGAACTCTCCCTATGTGAAGGACCGAAAAGGAAGACAAAACCAAAAATAACTCCTTTCCCTTTCCCAGTTTGGTTAAGGGACAGGGTCAGCCAAGCTGGGAAGGGGATGCCCTTTTTCCCTTGGTTTCCCATCAGCCTCTGGGGACTGATACCTGGGAAGGGGGGTGGGACCTCTGGAGTGGACTGGGATTGTAAGGGAGATACCTCTTTGCCTCGGTTTCTCATCAGCCCCTTCGGGGCACACAGGGATCTCTGGGAAGGGACCGGGATTATAAAGACCTGTGGGAGCAGTGCTTGCTCTCTTTTTTCATCTCTANGGGCATAAGGGACAACTGGTTGTTTTTTATTCAAGGACATTGATTATTGTTGTTGGGTTTTTTTGTTTCCCTTTGGTTTCTCACCTCAATAACAGATTCATGTCAGTACATTCATATCCACATCCTTACACCCATCTACCTTTTCTATATGTCTCTTGTCCAGTGATAACACCTAATATTGTCCCAAACCAGGATAGTACTTTTGGAAACTTCCCAGATGGTTTGAAACTACTAGAAAACACAAATATTTGGCAAAATAATTGTTAAAAGAAAAAAAGTTACTGCTTCAATTTCAATTTTGAAGTATATCTTAAATGATTACTGCCTTAAAATGTACAATGCAGAAGTGTTTTGCTTTAGGACCTTTATTCAAGTTGCTTTGTACAACCTTTTCCACTTTTAACATTTTTATAAATGTTTCACTCTATGACTCTGAAAGACTCATATATCTCTTCTAAGATAAATTAGTGTACACCAACAGAAATCTCTTAGCTTGTACTAAAGTTTCTAATGTTCAGTGGGACTTGATATACTTATGATTTTTCCAGGTTACTCTGAGTTAGGTTTCCAGTGGCAGTTGTCTTCCCACCATATTATAATGCCATATATAAACAACTTCTGAATTAATGAAGAAGTAGACAAAAAAACCCAAAATCCCAGAAGATAGCATGGTGATATTGCTCTGTATTATCTTGTTGATCACAATCAGTATAAAATATTAAGTATCTGCAAGAAATAATGAATCCAATGTACATTTGATATTAAGACCTACTTAAAAGATAAAATTTTAGGAATTTGTTCACAGTCCTTTTCTAATGTCAATACATTATTCATTGAAAACCTTACTTTAGATTAAAATATTGCTAGAATTTAAGAGGAATGTTGGTATCAGTACACTGTATGGTATAAACATTAACAGCAGCTGTCAGAATGAATTAATATGTTTGACAACCTAAAACAAGAAATAAAGAGAAAGTAACATTGTTAGGATTAATATTAGTTTTATGATGCAACTACTGGATTAAATTAAGGCAGTGTTCTGGG
The DNA here is from genome assembly GCA_013400695.1 of Neodrepanis coruscans. Lineage (NCBI taxonomy): Eukaryota > Metazoa > Chordata > Aves > Passeriformes > Philepittidae > Neodrepanis > Neodrepanis coruscans. The sequence goes on along the minus strand of VYZS01031027.1, from coordinate 13,146 downwards.
CATAAAAATAAAAGGAGTCAACTCCATTGTCTCCATTACAGCAATCTGGAATCATTCTGCAACCAAGCTATCTTCAGGCAAGAACAGGTAGCCAAGGGAAGAAAAAATAGAGACTTTTTATCCACAAAGAAATGTAGGTTAGAATCATACATGTGCTAAACAGTCAGAGAATTTTTTATTTTTTTTTAAGTAGACAGTATTTCTCTTATGAAGGATCTTAGTACTACACTATCCGAGTATGGGGTGTTATCTCTCCACAGTGTTCCTAGATCAGGTTACCTTTTTCTCTTGCTAACTTAAAATTATGTTGTCATTTAATTTCTCTTTTTGGCCCTGTGACACTTGCACCACACAAGTTTAACAACAGCAATTATCAGATCAGATTATTCAATTTCAGATTTCTAGAGCTGCTTGCCTGAAAAGACGGCAATTAATTTCTCTACTTCTTTCTCAGCTTTTTTTTCTTTTTCCAAGCTCCACAAATAATATAAAAAAGCTTTCTTGAAGAATAGCAAACACATATAAGAAAAAAAAACTTAACATCCTGACCACTTCCCATCCAAAATAGGTACTGAATGCAGGAATCACTTGCAGATCAATATTTTAATGTAAAAGGGATAATTAATTAAGTTTTCAGATAGCTTACTGTGTCTAGGAGGACAATAACATTTCAGACAATCTCTTGAATCTGTTACTTTCTGGATTAATCTTCTTTCTGTATCATAGTCCAAATCCATTTCTTGGGTGTGAAAAATTGCCCTTTTCAGTTGTTAGTAAAATGTAGTTTGAATCTGTACTGTAAACTCAGCTACTGACTTCAGCTTTATATTCTGTATGTGATTTATTCTTGGGAGACAATAAACATTAAGTAGTCAAGTATGTTTCTGGATATAGGTATTCATAAGATGCACATTAAACAATATAATTGTAGTTATGGAGACCTCCTTAAAGCTCACCCTTCTGCACTCACACCAATACACACAATCACATTTATTTATCTGGAGAAAAATCATAGAAAAGCAAATATTTTTAAATATATGGAGATATTAATAAGCACACACAAATATAGATAAGTATTATTGAATACAATGAGCAATGTAAAGTTGATAGCTATGCGTGTGATACATTATGAAAAAATATTGCTTTTTTTCTATTGCACTTTTTTCTTCCTTTCTGATTTTTAATTCTAAAGCAGTGCTTAATGTTGGACACCCAACTGTCACATAACATTTCCTTTTCGTCAATTGCATTTTAAATGGTTCCTCCTTGTTGGCATAATTTCTAAAGTAATATAGTCAATAACAAGCAGTAAAACCTTAAGGCGATCAACCAGTAAAATGAATAGAACATATATACCGCTGCTAGGCTTAGAAACCGTGGATCTAATTTATAAAAAAAAATATAATTATGATTTTTTAATATCAAATTAGAGCAATTCCCTTTTAAGAAATGTTTCACACAACTTAGCAGAATACCTTTCTATTGATGCTTTGATGTACTTTTATTTATACATCTTCAATTCAAAGTGGTGTTAAAGACAAAACTGTTTCTAAATTTGAAAAAGAAAGGAGAAAATATATACTTTCTAGACTTTGTTTGTTTTTACTTCTTGAGGCTTGTGCTGACACTAAATTTATCATTTTTTTAATCAAAATTTTTCAATAGTGGTTAATCGTTTACAATTTAACCTGGAAAATTATTTTTAAGGCCCTTTGTCTATAGTCATTTCCAAACAGGCCAAAATATGATTACTTGCTTTCAGTGGTAGATAAATCCATTTTTTTTCCTCTGAGTCCCACTACACTCAGAGGTGGAGATTAAAAGGTTAAACTCTCCGTGAGTTAACTCTATGTTCCCATTTTATTCTGTATAACGTCAAGTACTTAGATCTGAAGCTTCTGAATTAGAAGTTTAGTCACAGTGTCTCCTGTTTGCCTAGTCATATACTTTCTACATATATTATTCCTAAATAACATTCAGTTATTGTTATAGTCAATGTACTTGAAAACTAAGCACAGAGGGAAATAATGTGACCACATTGGGGAGCATACACTTTTAATAAGCTAGAGTGATGTAAGAATGAAAATGTAAAACAGTCACATATTTTTATCCCTATTCAGTAATAAAGTAATAAATTATTATTATTATTATTGTTGTTATTATTACTATTATTATTATTACTGTTATTGTTATTATATTTTTAACCATCTTTTTTTCTTGCTAGCTTATTCTCAAATTTTATATTTTTTGTTTTGTTACTATAAACTTAACTTTTTTATCTTATATCCAAATCAGGAATTTTATAAGTTCTCAATTTCTTTTTTTTTTTCTTTTCGTTTCACATTTTTTACCTATTTCCTTTCAGTTCATTGCTGAGGTTCTGATTTTTCTGAGTGGATGTCTCTGTAATACCTGTATTTTCCTTCCTTGAATCTGTGGATAGTAGCTGCAATGTTCTTTTATGAAACTGTCCATCGTGTGAACTCAGTACTATTTCCTGTGACGGTCTGTTGACTTGGATCTGTGAATTTTACAGTGCTATCTTCCACAGTTTTTCTTTATTAAAAATAAATTTTGCCATTCACCATGATCTTTCTTACCCAATTTACCTTTTAATTTCATGTACTCAGTCATTTTGCTCTTTTTGATAACAAACAAAGCTGAAAGGTCTTCAACTGCTACATTCAAGAGCTGGCTTCAACAGACTTCAAGAACTTGCTTAATGATCTCATACTGATTTCTGTATCTGAATAAGTCTCTCCCTTTACTTGCAGAGGTACAGCTAGTTCAACTGACTGTGCAACTGCACTGTACACATCTAACCACTTCGCAATACATATGTTCAGTTCATACTACTGTTGTGGTAGGCATTCTAGGGATGAAATAGTAACAAGAATAATTTAGGTTAGTAATTTACTTCTTTTGTTGTGACAGAATCATTCACGGCACATATTGCTCACTCTCTTAGAAACAAAGAACTTGAAGTAGTCCGAGTCCAAAGAATTCTGGTGACCTTCTTCTTTTATATTACTTTAAATGGTTTCCTATATACTATGTACTTTTTGACTAATTACAATTCATCTGTAGTTTCAATTTTAATTGCCTATTTATTTTACCTGGAACCCAAATATAAATACTCTTTAATCAACAGAAGACACTAGGAATGCAGTTCATTCTGTATATTTTTGAATGCTATATTTTAGTTGTATTACAGTCAGCAGTCCTTCATCCTACAACAATATAATTGTAGACCTTCATTTGCTCTTCTCCTACAGGCATTCTGCTTTTTAGGAGGTGGGGTTTTTTTTTGTTTGTTTGTTTTGTTTTGTTTGTTTTTTGTTTTTTGGGTTTTTTTTTTTGTATTTGTCACATTTTAAAACAACTGTGATTCTATGAATCAGTGAATTCTTTCTTTCTGTTTTTCAGCTTCAGAAATTAATCTTCCTCTTTTTCAGCATTATATGGCATTGCATTTTAATCTGTTTAGACTCAGAGTATTGGTGGGCACCTGGCAGCCAGTCAAGGTCAAGCCACCACACCAGTTCAGTATAATGCTGTTGAAGTAGAAAGGAGACTCTCATTTGTGATTTAATAATGGAAGTTCTCTACAAGAGTTTTTCAGCAATTACACTTCAAGGCCTCAGTGAGTACCATGCTTTTGGCGTCTGACTAAAAAGAATACATAGAGAAATGGATGAAAGGCTCTGTCAGAGGTCGGAAAACACGATCATTGAAGGAAAGAAAGAATTCAAGTGGGCAAATTGGTCATGTCATTGTAAACGTAATTGTCATTATTTGTACCCCATCTTCACTGAGAGGCAAAAAAATCTGAACATTTTGAAACAATAGCTTTAGATGTTAGAGAAAAAAATTTATTTTTAAAGTGTTTAACTGCTTGCCTATATGACTTTTAAAATTTCCTTCACTGAAGCTTGCTGAGATTCTATTTGCATAATGTTTTCCAGAGGAAGCCTTACTATCTGTGATCTTTACCAGTACATAAAAAATCTGTCAAGTCACTTTAAACAATTCTCAGATTTTCTTTATTACATACATGAAAAACTGAAGATTGGTGACAAAAGTGTAATAGATCTATAATATAGACCATAGTGGTTATAGTGGAGAAGAATAAGACCTTAGCAGTTACATAAGACATTTTAATCCTCTAAGTCTCCATTTTACTGACAAATGGTTATGGATTGTAAAAGGAAAAAAAAATCAATTTCCAGTGACCCATTATTTTATACTTTAAACAGAATATTGTTATGTCTTAATATTCCAGAGGGGCTAGCAATGGAAAATGAAGTGTCTGTTACAAAGTTGTGGGTATTTTCTGGGTAACTTAATTAGACTTGCATTTCTGAAAGACCTGGGAAGACTTTCTGTGATGATAAAATGTTGACTTTACCTCACTAAATTCAGTTCCATATATTACACTCTACAATGAAATATATCCATAATTAGAATTCTAATGAGTGATTTTGTAAATTTATAGGATGCATTACCACTTCATGGACATTTTAATTTACTACTTGAATTAGTAGTCCATATTAGTGACATTAGGAAAAAAAATTGAAAAAACAACAAACAATTATAAACACTAAATGGGATTGAGTATGCATTTTTGTTAGCCCCAAAGCTATCTTGATAGCTTTATTGTCTTAATCAACTTAGTTGACTCATTTTACTGCTCTTTTGAAGTGGATGTTGTGGACACATGCTGGGGTACTAGCTCACTATTGCCAAATTAAAAATGATAATTCTCAAGCGTGAAATAACTGCATGGACTAATGACCAAGTCTCAGCATAATTTAAATGGAAGCCCCAGCAGGTGGCAAACAATTAAACATATAACATCATATAATACTGTCACAAGTATCTTTTTCTTTTTTTAAATCAAAAAGGAAGGGAAGGAATTAAGAAAAGCAAACTCTCTTTTCCTTGACCAGTTCTAAACTCCACAAATAAAGTCAGAGGGAAAACCTGAAGAAGAAAATTAATAATATGTCACTGGAAAGTCACCTACTAACAGAACTCTCATAATTCTCACACAGAATTCTAAATACTAAGTATTTTTTTCTTATGAAAGTGCAGACATGATTCTACTCCCAATGAAATAGTAACCCAAAGTTATAAACCCCAAAAGTTTCTTCACTAACAGAAGAATAAACCTTGATAAATGCTGTAGCATTTCCTAAAACTTGGAAACATTTCTAAGCTAACTTGAGAACCAAATATGTAAGTTATTATTTAAATAATAATAATGAAATAAGTAGGTTATTGTTTAAATGAGAAAAGAAAATGCAACCCCAAAACCAGAAAAATCTCCTATAAAATATTTTCTAATTATTCCTTATTTTATACTTGATTACTTTTTTACATAATTTCTAAAAATATTATATGTGAGTATTGAACTTATGTCTTAGATAATTGTGAGCAAGGTTTTTCTTGAAAAATATGGGGGTTTTGTAGATTGTGGTATGGTTTTAGGGTCTTATTTCTTGTACCTGCCAACATTCAAAAATATAATAACTGGACCATAACTTCAAATACTGTGGGATAATAGATAAAGTCAAAAGCTAAAATAGAATAAGATTTGCAGAGGAAAGGCCAGCTGCCACTTTCTGCTGATGAAGAAGAGACTCCAGCTGTCATTTTCAGGATTACCTAAAGATCACATTGTCCCATGAGGTTTCCCAAAATCCTTATAAACGCCTGTATACACCAAAGAATGGAATGGGGTGAAGACGTCATAGCCTGTCTTCACAAGCAGGCTGCAGGATGGCAATGTGGTGACCCTTTTAACCTCTGCTAATTATCCAGAGTGTAGATGTCTGTCAAATCTCCCAGATATAGCATTTCTGACTAAAGTAATCCAAACTCTCTCTAAACCTAAAGAAATAATAAAAAAGAGGTTGAAAATGAGCAGAAATTGGGAGAAGTTTTCCACCACACTGCTGGGGCAGCTGATGAGCTGAACCTCCCTTCTTCACCTCATATAGTGACACCTGTATGCATAAGCAGTAACTTGTGTGTGTACTAGCTGATTGCTTTAGAGACTAGAACTTGCTTTTACTTCATAATATTTTTGCTCGACTGTTTTCTTTAGAACTTGCGCTTATGCTTTAACTTAAATTGTTATTACATGGTTTTAAATGTGTTTTTGCAGAGAGACCCTATCACCAACTACCACGAACCCTCACCTGTCACAATTTGTATTAATAAAAAGTGTTATTTCATAAACTGTTAGAGTGAATCCTTTATGGAGGTGCTGACAATTTTGTTGGCACTGGAATAACACGGAGAAAACTCACTTAGGAGTCTCTCTCTCTCTCCTATCTTGGTGTAGGCCCCTCTGAAAGGGCAATCAAATTACCCCCTTGATCTTGTGAATCAGTTCAGTGAAGGTTTTCCCACCTGATGGGGTGCCAATAGACTGATAGAGCAATATAGGGTTTTGGTTTTCCAGGGGCCTTGACAGAAAATTAAATTACTAAGGTTAGAGAAAATCTTCCTTCTCAAAAGGTTGGGTGAAAACCTTCTTTTCCCCCTTTTTACATAACAAATATAAACCCATTAATCTTGCAAATATTCATAATCAGAGTTTCATTTACTTAATATAATTTTGAATTTTATTGTAAAATTTCTTTTAGAGGTTTATTTTATGAGTTTGGTGACTGCTTGTCCCGGTTTGAACACTAGGAGGTGTTACTAAAAGACAAGAGACATAATAGAAAAGACAACAACAAAAGAAATTGTTGAATATATAGGCTATGAGGTGTGTAAACCACTAACAAACAGTATCCTGACAATAATAACCACAAAAAAAGAATGACCACTCTGCTGCTCTGGACTAGCTGCTGGGCTGCAGAGCGGAAGGAAGAAGTGCTGCCACATGGACAGTGCCAGGGGAGGTGATGGGGCAGGGTCCCACTCCAGAGCTGCTGCAAAATCAAGACAGAATTAAAGGAAACCCTGAGGGGCCCCAAAGGAAGAGATACTATACTGCTGTTGTGTGGAGCCATGTGGTCCTCTGCCTGCACTGCCCAAGCTGTGGTCATGCCACGCCACTGCCCAGGCCAAGAGAGATAGCCGAGAGAGAGCCAAGGGAGAGCCGACTTCTGTTTCTGCTCCTTTTATAGTGTGTCTGTTCTTGTCTTTCCTCGTGCTCCTTTTCCAGTGAACGCCACTTCTGCATTGGTCGGCAGCCTGGTTCGGTACTGGGTACTGTTCCTTCTCCAAGACCTCACCATGAGGCAATATGGCAGCATTTGCCACCAAAATGCTTGGGGGCAGCACTCACCATAGGAAGAGGCCTCCGCCACCACCCACCCTGCCAGTGCTTGAGGGACCTGGCGGCCCAGGGGTGTTGATGGCACCGCCTGTGGGGGCACTTGCCGCCTGCCACAGGAGGCTGCCACTGCTGCTCGTCTCACTGCCGGTGCTGCAGGGTCCCGGGGGGGCTCATGGTGCTGGCAGCACCACCTGCAGGGTGGCTGGAGCAGCCATTGTCCCTGCTGCTACAGGCCCACCCCACACTGTGGCAGCAGCAGGGCTGTGGCAGTGGTGCTGAGTGGGTGGAGAACCATGTGAGTGACACCATTGTCACGTCCGCTGTGTGGCACTGGTGACAAGCCCAGCCTAGATGTAGCGTGGCAGCAGTGCTGCCCTGCCACTGCCCCTGCCATGTGGCAGTGGCACACTCCATCATGGAGGTTAGCACAGGCTGGGTTGGGCCGGGCTGGCCCTGCTGTGGTCTGCGCTCACAATCCTGCTCTGCCACTGCCCCCTCGCTATGCTGTGAGGCGCCGGGGGCCATCTGTTTCTCTTGCTTCACTCTTTCAGGAAGAAACAAACAAAGTTTTAGAAGACGCCTCCCTCCCCCCTTTTCCCCAGTTAACCTATAACACTGCTTAATTGCAACATAGACTAATACATCAATAGTGTGAAGGAAAGGTAATGCAGGTATCCCCCCAAAACATAAGAGAGGAAGGTTTTAGGAAAATTTTTTTCCCATAGCAAAAATGCTAAGAACATCAGACCTAACAGTGTTACAAACACTGGGCCTTGGAAAAAAGACATGTCTCTGCTTTTCTCAAGGTTTTTATTGTTTCTCCTGCCCCCACTACCTGCTGTAGGGGCCGTCTGAAAAGTTTGCAGTCTTATCTTCTTCCCATGGTAGGGAGCCAATCCCTGTGGAATGTGAGAGGAAAAATACACAAATGCATGCCTGAGAAAGATGGGTCTTTCCTGTGGAAGTATCCCCTTGAGTGAACATGCCTTAAACTCTTCCAAAATAAGTCTTCTGAATTCATCTACCCTTATAATAGTTCTACTTCTATAGAATTGGCACTTCAGATCCCACGTAGCTCTTAGCAAAAGAATTAAGATGCCTTCTAACTTCTGGGACAGACCATATATAAAGGAGGAAGAATTGATGTAATTCTGAGTCTTATAAAACTCCATGTAGATTTGTGTTGCTACAGAATTTTTAAGGTAGAGAAAATATTGAAAGATTTTTTTTTAATAAATAGCTAAATTATTTTAAAAAACCCATTGAAATAAAATAAAAACTCTCTCTAAATCAGCAAAAGATTCAGTTTTCGAACTTGTAGGTACTAGAACATATATAACTTAACAATGAAACAAAGGTATTTTAAAAGCAATGTCTGTTGTTGTTGCTAAGTATTATAGTTTTAAGAATAATGCTAAAGATGAGAGTGTAATCAAACACTTTATTAAATATAAATTTTTTCTACTCTGTTCATGAAAGCCCCTAAATATAGTTGACATTTTTATTTTGGAGATTATCAGAGAAATGTTGGTTTTCAGGAGTAAGCCAAAGAAACACAGGATAAAACATAGCAGCTACTGTATTTACTCGCATTTATCTAATGTTAAGGGACAATTTGCAGCTACAGTTATCATTTTAAAAAGCCTCTTTTGAGGAATGTCATGTATGGAAAACAACTAGAGAGACAAACTTCAAAAGAGCAGACAAGTACACTCCCAAACACAATGCACTTCTGATGGTGAGGAGACTCTCTTTCCATCACAGTGCAAGGGGAAAAGCTGAACAGGAACTTTGTGAAAGGTTTTTGATGGTAGAAATATGGAATTAGAACAAGGTAAGCATGCTGTACTAAAATCTGGTTTCTTGGAACCTAGTGCTTCTGTTCTCTCGTAATTCAGAGTTGGTTTTGTTGTTGTTGTTTTAAAACTTCTGCAATACCTTTGGTAAATACAAGAACTATAAAATATTGAAAGAAATGTTTACAAAGAATTTTCTGTTCTGTCCCCCACCCTTTTCTTTTATTAGTACTTTTGTCTGGTCAGCTCAGCACTGACACCAGACAATTGGGTGTAAAGAAAAGATGTTTAATTTGACCATGTAATTTTTTTGTTAATGTATATAATTGTATTAATTTCAGTGAAGATTTAGCTCAGTATTGTCACACCTCCAGTTTACTATCTCCTTCACTTTTAATTTAGTGCCAATGCATACAGAAAGATATATTTTAATTCATTCCTTTCTTCTTCCAAGAGGAGATATATTTTGGTATTGCTGCATCTTTTTTCCTGTCGAAAAGAATTCCCTATGAAGAAACACCCACAAGGAAATATGTTATTCTCTGCAACACCATCAGCCTTAGCTTATCTCCTGTAGTGACTCACTCTTTCAATTTTCTCGGAGCTCAAAGTCATTTCCTTCATGAAGCCTGAATTTTGCTATTGGCGAGGAGAGAAAGAGGGATGAAGAGACAGGATAAGAATTATTTCTCCCATCTTTTTGCAAAAGCATCAGCGGGGCAACATTTATTGCTTTTGCTTTGTGAGAAATTTTTGCATATTGAGAAAGTATAGTTGTGATTTACTTGTAGTATGTGCTTGGGGCTATACACAGATGTAATAACCCAACCCAAGAAGTTTAATGAAGGGATTATGAAATATGATCTCAAGTCTACACCTACCCAAACTCATTAGCATGGATTTTCCTGAATTTTTGTTATATTTTTTCAATTATTTTTATTAAGATCTTTAACACAAAATCCACAGGAAAAAAAAAATCAAGCTGCGCTTTACAAGGCATTTCCTGTTAACTCAGTGTTGTAGATGTTCAACAGAAGTGTTCAGCAGCTTACATTTTCACATAAATGTAAGAATGAGAGCCTGAGGCAATCTGAATACAGGCTTTTTAAACTTCAAAGGAGAAGTGAATGATTCTTGCCCTGCTTTTGCCATCCAGAATTGGCCTAAGCTTGGGGAGCAATTAAAATTAAATAGCCACTGAACTGCAGAAAGCAAAGACCGGCAGCTCTGGGCCTGAGCAGACTTTTATGAAGTCTCCTGACTAATTCATATTTTGGTGTCGGTAAAGCAAGGAAAAAAGTCAGAGTGAGAACCATTTATATGAAAAGAGAGCAGAGGGCAGCTGCATTAACCTTGAAGATAATGATCCAGATCTTTGTTTCAAATCAGCTGTTTTTCAGGTTGTGCTTGCCACATTTGCACAAGAAATTCTCTGTAAAAACCATTAGCTACTAAAGATCTGAGCATCTCCTCCTCAGTCCTAATCTATTCTTTCATAAATAGCTATCAGGGCAGTTAAACAAAAAACAGGGCAGTATAGACAAAGAAACCCATATCAGATCAGTGTGTGAGCTGAATGGTGAAACCTTTATTTCAAAAATGGGATATTATTTTTTTTTAACAGAGATTTTGTTTATCTTGTTTCATATGAATCAGAAATAGTTTGACAAATATAGTTGAAAATTGTGATTATATATAAAAATATAAACAGGACTACTGAATTTTTATATATATATATATAAAGTGTTTCCTGAAACAGTATTGTATTTCAAGGCTAAGGGATATATGGATACATCACAAACTTGTAAAATAGTAACAAGATATTTTGCTGAGATTGCTTCCTGCATCTTTTGTCCAGCAACAAATAACAGAACAGAATTTTCAGTAAAAGCTCAGAACACATTAAAAAAGAAAGTATATGTAAATCAGCAACCTGAGAGGCATAGATGAACTCCAGTACAATTGATTATCTTTGAAAGAAAGTGTATACTAATACTTCACATGTTGTTGACACTTTATATAATTTGTAATAACTTGTGTAGTATTCCAATATTTTGAATGTTTGACTTAAGTATTTTTTGGCAAAAGGAAGTAGAAAACAGGAGGCTTGCCTGTACAAGGAGAGGAAATTTTCAAGTATATTCTTTTTTAAGTCTCAGATATACATAATCTGCTAGGATTACAGTTTTCCAGCCATTTATTTCCTTATGGGGCCAGAAAAATATATTTTATCTGTTGTGTTAATAACAGAGCTACAAAATTACATTACTCCATTGTAGAAAATACAAATTCAAGATAACCTATGTTTCCAATCTACATCAACGCTTCATAATAACCAATTAGCATATTCACCCCTACATAGCTGCTGTTTAATAACCACTAAAAGTCCCATTTTCTTATTATATCCATGCTAAATGTTCTCACATAAATTAGCATTTTGCTGAATGCAGACCTCTAATGTTGAATAATGTATTGGTAAAACTTGTTGTGATACCTTTCCATTTTCCTCAAATATTTGCATTGTAATACAGGCATGTACAGATTCCCTTTTGATTCACAAAAGGTGGTCTACACTTCAGATATATTTTTCTTTATTTTTGGTTTGCTCCTCCTCTCTTTCCTGAGCAAACAGACAAATAGCTGCAATACAGTATTGCCATGGATAGCAACACATCATTAGCTTTGTCCTGAGTTTACAAGGCCTCTGGATAGAAGTTGCTAAAGCTTGCTGTAGCTGATATTTTTTGACCTGTCTGTACCCTTATTTTACTTAGGTTAGCTGCAGCAACAATTTTTCTAATCGAGCAGGAGTCTATGGTGTTTGGGTTGTTTTTTGTTTTTTTTTTTTAATTTTCGTCATCTTTGCATGGTTTATACACCTAATACATTGACATTAAGTAGGAAAAAAACAGACCTGATATGGCAGCAGAGGGCTTGAAAAGTGGTGGTGCAGGATGTGTTGTGGAGGACTGCAGTCATTGGCTGATAAGGGATAGGGAATGGGCCTGGCACTGAAAACTCTACAGCCTTAAACAACTTTCACACATAATAGGTTAAAGAAATATAGATGTGCTTTCAGTGGCAGCAGAAAACAAAGAAACACTATCTATAAATTGTGAAAGGCACCAAATATAAGTTGGAGTTGCAGAACAATGAGGGGGAAAAAGTATAAAAGCATGTTATCAACACACAGAAATGACCCCAGGTGGACTGTAAAGAGAGGAAGAAGCCACCAACACACACATCATACCCCATGCAGCCTCAGGTCTTCAGGTGCTGAATAATCATCATAAGGCCAAGAATGAAGGACCTAGAGAAGCAGGAGAAGCGTTAAGAGCAAAGTTGGTAGAAAAGAAATTATTGTGTAATGATTTTGACTACTACACTAGTAGTTCCAGTAGTACTGAAACTTTTTTCTACATGTACATATTCTTTCTCTTCCTTTAATAATTAGATGTACATTATTGATGATTTTTTGGATTAGACTGGTAAGACTTCAGTTAGAATAACAGTAGATTTTTGATTTACATATAAAGGCATTTCATCTTTGCTCATAAACAAGATTTTTAGCATAACATACTGCACATTCACACTTCCGAAATTGTACTTGAAGTCTATATTTACTGTTACCTAAGACAGTAGTATCTCTCAAGAGAGACTAGAGAAGGTTACTTTGCTGCTGTTGCCATCTACCCTTAAGCATTTTTTCTGGACATAGAAATATACTTAATTCTGTTTGCTTGTGAGTTATGTGAAATTTTTCTGTGATGGTTTTAATCATTTTCTGTTGATTATACTTCTTATGGAAACATTTTCATATATTGTGGTTTCTGTTTAACAGCAATATTAATAAGACATCCATGTCCATAGACCGATAATGAGTATCTTAATTTTTTAGGATTTTGCTCTATATTTGTTATGTTCTGGGTTTGTCCTTTTTTTTTCCCTTTGGATGAGAACAGAGGCTCTACATCCATGCTCAAAGGCACTTATTCAGTTTGCTTTGGAGATGTTTACATTAAAAAAGTCTGTTGCTGTTGCTATTTGGGCAAAGCT
>VYZS01031026.1:0-11662 GCA_013400695.1 Neodrepanis coruscans | reverse complement strand
AGAGATCACTAAGGAATGTTCTGGCAACTAAGGACATTTCAGCTGGTTGTGAAATGGAGAGTGCTTTTAATACAAATCTTTCTTTAGAGATGGCTGTAAAGAACCCTACTGTGAAAGCAGCCCCAGTATTTGCCATTTCCCATGAAAGCTCTGTCTCTCTGGACAAGGAAGACAAAATCCACCTTTTAGTTCTAAGTAACTTGATTGTGGTAGAGGGTGGACAAACTCCACTTGAATCTAAGCATATTAAAGTCAAATTAGACTTTGAGAAATTAGGAATTCATCAATCACAAATTCTTTTTGAAATAAAGGAACCACCCTCTCATGGACACTTGAAACAAAATGTTGGAACAGAGCAGAAACTAAATACGTTTACTCTGCAAGATGTGTTGCAAGGGAAGATTCTTTATGTCCATGATGGATCTGAAGACACTTAAGATTATTTTAATTTCTCTGTTTCTACCAGCAGTGAGAAGGTTGTGCCTCCGTATTTGCACGAAAATGAACAGCATGTGTTTAGCATTACTGTCACTCCAGTAAATGATGCGCCTGAGATCACACTTCCTGAGGGAAATTTGTTTCTTCTCATAGAGAATTCAAAGAAACGTTTGACTAGTGACCTGATAAAAGTTCTAGATAAGGATACGGATTCTCAGGGTCTCAGTTTTTCAGTCCTTGGAAATCTAAATGCAGATGCAGGATTTTTAGAACATTCAAAGCATCCCGGAAAAGCTATTACTGCTTTTTCTTATGAGGACTTAAGAGAAGGCACTGTTTTCTTTGTCCACGCAGGTGTCAAGAACTCAAGGATTGTTCTTAGGGCAGATGATGGTGAGAAGGTGAGCAACACTGTTGTGTTACGTGTCATGGCCATTCCTTTAGATTACAGAGTTGTCAACAACTCAGGAATAAATCTGCTCCAAGGTGTGACAGCTCTCATTACACCTAGGCATCTGGCAGTTCAGACAAATGCTGTCCTCCAGGAACTGGAGATACGGTACGAGATCACAGAGCCACCTCAGTTTGGTCAAGTCCAAAGACAAAGGGGGAGTAGAAACAAGTCAGCTCTTTTTCTCAACACTCTCTTCAGCGCAGCTGTGTGAGATACTGTAGCACTTTTAAAGAAATTCAGCTGGAAAATGTTACTGAGCAATTTAAATTCAAAGCTGGCATAGGAAACAGACTCACTGAAGAGCACACATTTCCAATCAAAGTTAAATGGTTAAGGTACAGTTTATTGAAACATGCTCCTCTAGAAATTGAAAAATCAAATAAGAAGTACTTGACTTCTGATAATCTTTTTGCTGTGATTGCAGATCTAGAAGTACCTGAAGATGAGCTTCATTTTAAATTGCTATCTCTGCCAAGGAATGGACAGACACTGCTTAATGACCAGCCTTTGAAAAAAGGTTCAGTTTTTAGCCAAAAAGACATTACTCATCAAAAGGTGGCATATGAATTAATCAGCAGATACCATGAAGACAACTATGATTCATTTAGGTTCCTCATTTCTACAAAGTATCTGGAATCAAATTTATATGACTTTGAGGTCTACATCAAATCAGATCTTGGAAACATTATTTTGACTAACAATGGCCTTAACGTTACTGAAGGTGAAGGAGAGTTAATAACAAGCACAAAGTTGTTTGTGCAAACACTGGAAAATAAAACTTTCCAATATGAAGTTATACAGTTTCCTAAGCATGGGAAATTAAAACTTATTAATTCTTCAGGCACATTTGAGAGTAATTACAATCTCACAACTTTCACTAATAAAGATATAATGGATCAGTGCCTTATGTATATGCATGATGATTCTGAGACGGCGTTTGATGATTTTCTTGTCAGAGCTTTTTCTGTTTCAGGAAAGCGGGTAAGCTTTGATCCAGAAGTAGAACCTTTGTCAGTAGAAATGAGATTCAACATTTCTATCCAGCTGAAGAATGATGAGAAACCAATACGTGTAATTGATAAGATATTTAACATAGTGAGAAATGGGCAGCGATTACTAACTTTGGCAGATCTTTGTTATCATGATCCTGATTCTGATTTTGATGATGGACAGTTGCTGTATACTAGACGTGGTATTTCCAATGGGGACTTGGTGCTAACAAATGATACTTTGCATAGACTCTACCAATTCAAACAAGTGGACCTGGAGCAAAAGCAAGTCCTGTTTCTACACCATGGTGCAGATTTTGGGCGTTTTGTACTTTTTGTGACAGATGGCAAGCACTATACTTCTTTGCTTCTAGATGTTAATGCTACTGATCCTTATGTTAGGTTGGCAAATAATAAAGGATTGTTGATCCAAAAAGGGAAAGAGGAAACTATTTCAACAGCTAACTTAAGTGCTACTACAAACCAAGACATTAGAAATGATCATGAAGTTATATATGAGATACTGTCTTTCCCAAAATACGGAAGAATATATGTAAAAAATCTGTTGATGGATTCCTTTACTCAACTTGATCTGATAAAGGGGCATGTGACCTACAGACATGATGACAGCAACAACCTTATTGACACATTTAACTTTACACTCCATGCTAGAGATGTCCATCTGGATGCTGGAGTGAAGATTCGCATATATTTGGAAAGTCAGCAGCAGCCACCAAAGATTGTGAACAAAAAGAATCTCTTGGTTGAAGAAGGAAAACCAGTTAAAATTAGTAAAGGAAAACTGCAAGTAAGTTAACTGTGTTGCCCGTTCCTCCAATTTTGTAACAAGTTTTCCTCACTCTTTTCAGCCACTGCAGTGTCTTCATTTCTTTACCTGCTTTTGGTTCCCACTATTATGACTGCATTCTGGATGCTTAATTCTGGAAATACTGACACTATCAAGCTTCCATTTATAGGAAGGAGAACTGATTTTGGTGAAGAAAAAGGCTGCCTTTAGTCTTTGCCTTTGTTACGTATTAGTGCTTGAGAAAATTAGAATTTGGAGATGCTGCATGCATAGATTTGTTTTAGTTTTAACAATTGTTGGTGCTTCATATACCGTTCTTAGTTGAGCTGGTAGGAAATGCCAAGGAAGAAAGGGGTTTTGGTTCATTCAGTTTGGAGCTAGTCCAATTAAAACTGTTTGAGGATTACATCCAAAATTTTAAAAACACCAGGTTGCATACCTGAGTCTGTTTCTGTCTGGTTAATTCGCTGCCTGTAGCCTTCCAGTACCCTCCACAAGAGGTCTCTGGCAGCACGTTGCTGTGCTGCTGAAATACTTGTTTTAGGCTGGGATCTGTAGCACTGAGGCCACTAGTTAATTCCACAGTGTGTTCCTTTTCAAAATATACGAAACATACTTGTGGTTACAAAAGGCTCCCGTGCCACCTTTATTTAGCACGTGTCTGCTTGAAGTATTGCATTGTTTTGAGAACTGTGTAACCCAATTAAGGAATGCCAGTTTAATTAGGTAACAATCCCAGGGCTAAAAGTGAAAAATTCAGAAGAGAATTATAGAATTTATCCTCTTTCCATCTGAATAATTTTGGGATATGTTCTTAAATTTAAGGTTGTTCATGAAAACAGTTCTCCATCTGAGATTGTGTTCACAGTGAGAAAGCTTCCAGTACACGGATACATTCGAAAGTTTTCCTCAGAAGAAAATGATCTCCGTTCTGACCGAAGGCCAGTTTTGAGCTTCACACAGCAAGATGTTAACGAGGGCAAAGTCCAGTATGTGCAGACAGTTTCTGACCAACTAGAGGACTCTTTTTTTCTGGATGTGACCAATGGTGTCCGAACAGTGAGTGGAATAGAGGTCTCTATAGACATCATCCCAAGAATGATTCCCCTAGAGGTACAGAACTTCACAGTAATTGAAGGGGGCTCTAAAGCCCTGGTGGAAGACTATCTAAAAATTTCTAATAGACATTTTGCTGGACTCAGCTGTGAATATATTTTAACTGAGCAGCCAAAACATGGTTATGTTGAACACTCTCGTGCTACTGGAATGAAGTTAACTACATTTACCGGAAAACAGGTAACTCATTTAGATTCACTTTGCTGTAGTCAAGATTCTTCGTATTGCTGAAAACTGTGGGATTTTCTGGGAGGTGGTGAGATGCTTGAGCTTTATTCTTGCCTTGAGTCGACAATCTGTCTGCAGTTTTTAGCTGGTCATTTAGAGTCGGGGGGAGAGTGCCACATCACTTCCGTGTGTGCCACTGTTCACACAGACTAATGTGTGATTGATGAGCTTCTCACAGAAGGTAGATAACTCTGGAAGCATAAGAAATCGTGAGGTTGTGAGTACATTTTTAAAAGATCAGAAGATATGGTATGTAGATTAAATAAGAAAGTAGAGAAAAAGTAATTTTTTAGGTCATGTCTTTGCTCACAGGCAGCTAGTATATGACAGTATGATAACTTTCAGTCTTTTAGCTCCAGGAAGCAAAATAGTATTGTAAGACACCATCTGCTAACACTGTGTCCAGTTTATAGATTCCAGGAAACATCTTGTTAAAGGTAGTAGGATTGGATTTTTCATTTTCCCTTTAGAAGGATGGGGGAATGCCAAGAGTGGCAAGATAGCATGGCTAGAGGAATGGGCACATGAGCAGTAAAATTGACTCTTTTCAATGTACCAAAGATAGAGGTACAGATACAAGCGTAAATAAAGTTGTAGAAATCATGAAATGTTCATGCAAAAATACAGATGGGCTTGAATGTTTTTCAATGTGACATTTGTTTTCTTCCAGCCTCTTTAGTTTTTCAGTTTGTTATATTTTTCAGGTGGAACAAGAATTAATCTACTATGTTCATGATGGCACCGAAGAACTGATGGACAATTTTACTGTGATAGTAAATAACACGGAGTTGTGGAAACAAAGTTTGCCCCAAACTGTATTTGTAACTGTTATTGCAGTAAATGATGAAGCTCCTGTTATAAAAGTTAACAGAATTCTTCAGGTATGTTTGCCAACGTTTTGAACTGTTAAATTATTTCTGTTATTTCTGATGCCATTTAATGCACTTTCATTAACAGATTATTAGGTTTGTATCTCATGGAATAGTCAATATCATCAATAGCAGTCCTGGGATTTAAAGAAATTAATGCTAGTGCAAGGAGGCAGCACATGGCCAATTTATATTTGGGAGGACTCTAGTCATTGTGAAGAATATTTTCTGCTGTTGTAATGTTAAGTCTATCTGGAAGGCTGAGTGAGCTTTCTTTTAATCTTAAAGTTGCGTGAAGTCTCTCTTGGACTGACCTAGGGCTTGTGGGGGTAGATGGCTTTCACCTGAATCATTGTTGTTTGATAAGGTGTCTTGAGGGCTATTAATGAACATGTAACTTTTTGGAAAGTACCAAAAGTAGTGATGATGAGAATGCGAACTTCTCACTATTGTCTTTGCACAGCCTTCCTACCTTATATCTCTTGTTTTTAAATGTACTAGAGTCAGACCTGCTAAGGTACAGTCTGTTGCCAGCTCCTGTCTGGGTGTCTCAGTGGGATGGAACAAGAGAGGATTGACTATATGCTGGCTATTTCTTTTAAGAGACAGGAATGTTTCCTTCTCTAAAATTTGAAAATGATACAATGCAATCTCTAAAAATCTAGAGTGTTACAGGTCATCAGTATGTTGGTGCAGGCACTTAAGCTATTACTGTGTGATACTGTGAGCTAAAAAAATGACATATTAACTTGTTTCCATCTCTGCCTTCCCCCAAAATCAATCCTGGAGAAAATTTTAAAATTGTTGACTCATGACTTTTGCTCTTCATAGCTGAATTTTTAATCTATTGATCTCTGAAAAAAGATCTACCACTAGTTTCAGTGCATTTTCAGCTTTATTTATTTATTTATTTATTCATAGCATCATTATTTGTTTGTGTTATGGTAGCACTTGGTAATCAGAAACAACTTACTATGGACACTGTTCCCATAAAGTCCCCATTTCCAATCTGAAATCTGATGAAGAAAACCAAATTAAGTTACTCCGAAAAGCAGAGTGAAATGAATACAGGTCAGCTAATGAACTTGTGGTGACAATGAACCAGCTGGGAGACAAGACAAAGAAGATATTTAGATATTCTGAGGTGGTCATAAGTTTGTGTTATGTATTTAGCCTTTTCACATGAGAAAAGACATAATATTTAAACAGCAATAGTGGTGGTGTCATGCAGCTTTGCAGTGACAGCAGGTAGTCTGTGATAATCTGCAGATACTCACAACAAAAGACCCCTTGCCTTGTGCAGACACTGCTGTCGGAAGGGCCAATTTCCTTCACAAGAATTTGGGTGGTACAGAACAAAACCTTCCCTGGCTGAAGTAATTACACTGGTATTGTACAGACATCAGCACAGCAAGCAGTAATGTTTGTCTTGTCACAGAGGAGAGGGCAATATATCCAGTCACATTTTTCTACCTCTGTTCTGGTGCATTGCTGGCATTGAACTGCAGTCTGTTAACAAAACTAAAGCTGTGTAGTGCATGGCAATGCAGCTTATGGGTTTTTCTAAAAATATCTATAGGTTTAGGCTTCCCAAGGAAAATGATAACAGAGCTGCACCT
Source organism: Neodrepanis coruscans (assembly GCA_013400695.1). Taxonomy (NCBI): domain Eukaryota; kingdom Metazoa; phylum Chordata; class Aves; order Passeriformes; family Philepittidae; genus Neodrepanis; species Neodrepanis coruscans. The sequence goes on along the minus strand of VYZS01031026.1, from coordinate 5,141 downwards.
ACTGAAGTTGGGAAGGCAGTTTGCATATCCAGAACAAAAGTGCTGCCTTTGTGGCTGTGGTTTTGATAGTCATGCCCAAGCTATGGTTGAGAAATAACCTTTGTTTTTGATCAAAGTGCAGACATATGGTGGATTCATGTGAAGTCTAAAACAAAGCTTCAGTAAAGTTATATACTTGGAGGAATACACTGAGATGATTCTTCCTCAAATCAAACTTGCACGTCCAAGTAGGTAGGAGAAAATGAGTTTTTCTTAGTCCTGCTAAATATTGAAATGAGATAGGTATTCCTGTGTAGTGTGTTAGTGGCTGGTCCCATGTTCTAGTCCAGCAGTTTGTGCTTCTCAAGGTCATTACTAGTGGTGGATGCTGAGTTTTACACTTGCTTTTAAAAACATGGTAGCTCTTTCATATATTTTGTAAGGTTGGAATGCACAAAATTATAAAAGGGGGAACCAGTACTGTGAAAACTAATATCCAGTAGGACAGTTTAAGTAGACTGAAGTTCACCCCTCAGAAATTTTGGAGGTCACGGTAAAAAGAGTTAGAAAGAACAACTAACAATTAATGGCATCTGTTGTTGAGAAATAGCTTCTGTGAAGGGCTGCATTATGTAGCCAGTGATGTTGGTGTGGTTATATGGAAGTTAATTTTGATCTTTTTCATGGGCTTCTGGACGAATGCAAGGAACTGTTGATCGTGTGCACACACACAGAATGAATCCAGCCCTAGCTCCCTCTCTTCAGAGGCATCCCATAATACCCGTTCTTCAAACAACCTTGTCTGTTGTTATCAAGGTTAAAAACACCATGAAGGTTATGAATTCCATGAGGGGAGTTTCAGGGTGACAGAGAGGCAAACATTCTGGGAGTTTTTTCTGTTTTTTCTCTAGGAGGTGAAAGTAAGTGAAGGCTTTAGGTGGGTTTTGTTGTTTGGGGTGTGGGGTTTTTTGTTTGTTTGTTTTTTGGTGGTTTGGTTGAGGTTTTTTCTTTGTTTGGTTGTTTTGGTGTTTTACTTGACTGAGAATTTATGACATAACATATGAGATACAGAAAGCTGTCGTGAGAGCTTCTGGAATGTATGCTGGTAATCCTTATATTTAATTTAAAGCCTTTCCATTGGAACAAATTAATGAGGAATATAATTATTTAGAAACATAAATTATCAGCATTTTTGGTATAATTTCCTAAAATTTCCACAGGTTCTGTGGACATTTTTTTTTCTGGATTAGGAATGAGTAAGGGAAACAGGGTGGTTTTAAAAAAATTACTGTCCTAGCATTATTTGCTGCATTTATGTATGTTTTTAAATGTATTTGTGGGTAGCAATGCTGTGAAATCACTGTATCTTCCTGTTGCCACAAGAGGGCATATTTTCCTAGAATAAGGTTTTTTAAAAAAACCCACAAGTTTAAACAATTTTTTTTTTGTTGCTTTCTCTAAGTCACTCTCTAGAGTGTTAAAATGGCTGTGAATACTGTGAATACAGAGTATTTGGTGGGATATGTGGCCTGCAAGAAGATACTGATCAGCTGAATGAAGAGCAGAATGAATTATTTCCCACTGGCAGGATCAGGAACCTTGTTTTGGACCATGCCTATGGAATATGTTAGGCACATGCAAAATTAGTGTAATGCTACCTCCTGGAAGTTCAGATGCAATTTTTATGGTGTTCTTCGAGGACATCTTGATCCCAGATATGGAAAATAAGATGCATATATAATTCTTGCTGTATTCTCAGTGGTTGCTTCCCTACTGCTCTTTCCAGCTGTTAGATCTTCTTTCATTCCTCAAGGATCATATTGCAGGTCATGTACAGTACTTAAAAAGCATTGTGTGCTAGTGTGCTGGAAAAATATAATTAAATACTGGCATTATAGAAAAACTGCTCTTTTTTGTAATTGGAATTGAAGTTTTAATTCTTTTTTTCTTTTAGTAAGCCATGTAGTAACATGTTTCCATTGTAATTTCTTATAATTTTCCATATTATGTATGTGACCTTTTACTTTCTGTGTAGAATAATCTACACAAGTGCTCCTGAGATGATTTAAAGGGTCTCAGTACAAAACCTGTGACACCAATGTGCTTATTTGGTGCCACTCACTAAGTAACCCTTTGCCATTAGTTATCACCTTGTTTATTCATCCGTGTCATTCTTTATCAAAATTTGTACTAATGATTACATTACAGAGAAATATATATTTCAAGGGGGAAAATAGCTATTTACTGGTTTCAAGATATTTTCTATTACAAACTTATTTTTCAAACTTTTTTTTCTGATTAGAAAATTTCATTTTAGTACCTCTTTTTCTGTGATACATATTTTTTGATGCATTATAGACTGAGCTTTTTCCTCTGTTGAAGTTCAGGTGGCAAAAAGGTTTTCTTCCATGGTTTTTATTAAAAAGTAAAATCTGATTGATGATTTTTGGTTTTGGCAGAGGTAAGATGCCCTTTTCTTCTTGAACCATATGGTGTGGTATTACTACCAGATATTTACTAGTGTATTAAGATCCTAGGAAGACAGGAAGGGATCATGCAGTGCATGTTTTGAAGCTCAAGCTGAGGTGTATAAAGGCTGAGGCTTTTAAGATTATATGCTATGATATAAATTCTGCATGGAAATTATTGATACTAACATATTTAATATTTAAGAATTTCGTTTCAAGTTGAGATAAATATGCATTATTCTTTGTTAGTACTTTTGTCTGTAGTTCCAAATAAATACAGCAGAGATGAAGAATAAAATTTTTGTTATTTTTCTAACAGTTTGGATGGTGCCTGACAAATAAAGCACTTGTGCTGCAACTATCTGAAACTAGTTGGTGTAGGATGTGTTTGCTTATACTATTTCAAGGTCTTGTATTTTGAAAACTCTTTGCCAACATTAAATATTCCAGTCTGTGATCAGAGATTTTGATGGACAGTAAGGAAATCTACCATAGCTACTAGTGTAGCAGTTCTTTATTCTTTCTTTTTCCTTTAAGTCATGTGTTGTCCATCCTCCTCCCCACCCCATCCCCCTGATTTTCTTCTGTGTGCATTTTCTTTTTTTTTTTTTATTATTTTGCTTTTCTAGGTTTGGGTGGGTTCAGTCACAGAAATAACTATTGATGACCTCTGTGCAGAAGACCAGGATTCCTCACCATCAGAACTAGTATATTCCATTACTCCGCCTAGCAATGGGTACTTGGCTCTGAAGTCTTCTCCAAACAAGAGCATCCTTAGTTTTACCCAGGCTCATATAATTGAAGGGCATCTGGTATTTGTACACGATGGTATGTGATTTCAAAAATACCACATCTGCTACCAAAATACTGCTTCTATTCAATGTATTTGTGTTTGTAATCTGTGTGTCAAATCCTTTACAGATCTCACTGTAATGTCGTAAAGATCTTGGAGACCAGTTATATGACACATTTCTCACAAACAAGAAAGAGTCAGATGTCTACTTAAATGTGTGCTTACTGGGAAACCTTGGTGTACTTGTGGTTTATTTGATAGCAGTCTTCTTTCTGAAAGCAGTTTTGAAGTAGGGAAGTGTTGCCATGCAGCTTACAGAGATATGAAATTCATTTTTTTACTATTGTGATTGAGAGTCTCCTGAAGCCTTTCTGTCTTGCTACGGTGTAGAACTATTAGTGGACAAATACCTGCCACAGTGTAGTGATAGATAATGAAATTATGGTCCATCCGTGTGATGTCAATGTCCTTTTCAGGCTAGGAAGGAATTTCAGCTCTGCCAATGTCCTGAGCTAGAGATTGGGCTTTTTGTGCATTTGAGAAAATGTGTGGAAATAAAAGAAGTCAGGGCAGCTTCATGCATCCTTGAGTGGCAGTGCTGGGAAGCCACAAGAATGAACATCCCAGCAGGGTTCCAGCCAGAGGATGACGTAGGGATTTTATAGGGTGATAGCTGCTTGTTTCCTACTCCTGCTCTATTATCATGTTACTTAAGCTGAAAGAAGAAAGTAGTTCTGGAGGGAGGGAGATGGAGATAGAGGAGGTACAGTGCTCTCTTGCCAGCCCTGAGGCAGGCTGGAATTCCAGTGCTCCCTTGGGTGCAGCAATCACTCCAGATTTGTGCTGTGTCTTCATGAGGTTAGAGTACTCTGATTTACCATGCACCATCTTGCAAAGTGTGTTGCTGAAATCACTTTACAAGCAGTTTCTAGTGAGCTGTAAGTATTCTGCTCAAATAGTTTGTTCAGGAGGTGAAAGGTCAAGGGCATGACAAAAGTGAGCCAAGCTGTTTAAATTGTTCTGAGGGAGACCTTGACATGTAAAAACCCTTATAGTGGTAGGACAATGGTAGTCTCAGTGTGAGGGAATTGCTCCACTCTGTTCCAGAAAGGGCAAGTGCACTGCTGTAGTGTTAGGGAGTGTATCTTGATCAATGCAAGTGAAAAGAACAGAAAAATTCATTTTCCAGTGAATGAGAGTGTGGCTTGTACAGTAATATTTTAACATAAAACTGCCCAGTTGGTGTGCCCAGGTCTTGCTCTATCTCTGCCATCTGCTCAGCCTCTTGGCCTCTAGTGCTTCAGAAAGTACTCTGGACAATTTACTTCTTTTCCTTTCTCGGTCAGGGATTTTTCTTTCCTCATGCCTCTTAAACAGTTGCTGCAAATGTACTTGTACTCATCTCTTTCATTCCATGGTCACTCCTCGTGGCACTGCATATCTTTTACATCTGTATGTAGTAGTGACTCCATCCTTAGTGGCTTTTGTATTTGTTGTAGGGTGAAAACGAAAGTAAAACTGGTCTTTTTTCCCTACCATGCGAGGGGGCCGAGGGCGCGCACGGAGCCAGCGGTGGGGGGGCTGTGGGCGGCGCTGGCGCCCGCGCCCACGTGGTTTCGGTAGCCCCTTTCCCCTGCTGTGTCTGTGTGGGGTGGCAGCGGGGGGAGCAGCAGCAGCACCACCAGCGGCGGCACAACGCAGCGCAGCTCAGCTCGACACGGTGCGTGGCAACCCCACGGCGGAGACCACCTCCCCCCCGGCGGCGGCACGGCTCAGCCCAGCGGGTGTGCTGCGGCGGCGCGCGGTACCTTCCAGAGGGGGGAGGGAAGCGCGGCGCGCGCAGTTGGTTGCCGGGCCAAACCGCCCACCGCTTCCCTTTCACCCGTTCCGCGGCTGCGCGG
>VYZS01031025.1:23859-41187 GCA_013400695.1 Neodrepanis coruscans | reverse complement strand
GTAGGTCCCTTCCAACTGAAATACTGTATTCTAAAAACACTGAGTTGGAAGCCCATGTAAACATCAGAAATGAGGCAGTCCCATTCATGTTAAGAAAGTAAAATCGGTTGTACTTACTATTAATATTCATTAAGGAATTAGTATGGCCTGTGGTCTTCCGCTAAAACTAATAAACTGATGATCATAAAGGACTTTTCCAACCTAAATGATTATATGATTGTGCTAGTCTCTTTCCAAAGAGAAGACATTCAATTGTATGGCTTCCTCTTCTCACTACACACACAACAGATGGGGCTGTCTGCTTTTAGGATATTTGGACATCTGATTCACTAGGTTTCAGACCCCTGAGATGGGTCAAACATCTGTTTAGTCTCTGTTGTGTTCTTAATGAGAAGAATTTAATTTGGGAAAGGATTAAATAAGGAAAGACAACTTCATTTAAATCTAACCTTTTGAGAGAGTGTTTGACCAAGGTAATTTAAACTTTGAGAGCATATTTGTTTTCAAAACCTCTTAAGTAATTTCTGATGGTTTATTGTAGATACTTATTTAGTTATGCTCATTGTTGTTTGAATACTGTATTCAGTTTAGATTCTTTGATCCAGACAAATAAATCTACAGGATCTAAGAAATAACCTTTCCATTCAGAGATGGCTGACTGGTTTAATAAATATTTTTCAGTATATGCTTTTCCGTTTAATAAATCATAGTGCTATTGCATCACTGAAAATACCTCAGTTGGTTGATACACCTTCTCAAGCCTTTCGAGCAGTTGTGCTGATTTAAGCCTTATGGGTTCTGTGTAGGCAGACTTATTCTTTAACCTTCACTCTCCTCTATTTAAGAAAATAGCATGTGTGTAGAGAGGCAAAAATGAGACACATGTTGCAGGACACATTATATTTTCAGTACTTTTTTGATTCACAAAGCTGTTTATGTTGATGACTGTTTTCTGTAAAATGGGTATACTCCACTGTACCACCTCACACCTCCATTATTTATGGATGAGTTTCATCTGTCTGTTTTGTCAGTTGTGTTCCCTGAATCAATATTCTCACTTCTATTGAAAAACCTGTGCTTTTTTTCCACAATTTGTGCATTTCAAAATGACCTTTAACATTTCTTTAACCTTTGAGGAAACAGATGGTGTGGTCTCAGGGCTCAGCAGAGTCCATGTACAGCTTAACCCATCTGGCAGTGGGGAATGCTATTTGCATTGTTTACTCAGGGCAGTTAGCAAGCAGATTTTCTAGGACTATCTACATAAAATGTTTCTGCATTTTTAAATTTTTTTATGTTGCTAATGCATTCAAACTATACAATCAAAGCAGCAAGATGCAAATGATGTTCAAAACAAATTCCCAGGCTAGTGACTCATAGAAAGAAAACATTCCCTGCTAAAAAAAATAAATATTGTAATATGATCCACTTGTAATTTCATAACTAATTCTAGGCTTTCACATATAATTATACTGTCCCTTTTAAAATTGTTCTGGAAAGTGCTCAAGTGTGGTTTTAACCTCTTACTTTGCAGCAGTCCATGAGAGAGGCCTCTTTAGCCCTCTTCCTTTGAATCTAATGTAAAGTTTCCCCAGGTGATCACTTGTCATGCTCACCTGAATGATGCTGAAACATTAATGTAAAGATAAATATTTACAAAAAGCTTTTCCTTGACTAGTTCTAGTCTAATACTTCAGCAGGGTTTTTTTTTTTTGTTTTACACAAGCTGTTCAACACTGCAAAATATAGAGATGTGTTACAATTTTATTTATGTTTGCTATGGTTTGTTGCTTTATTTTCATTCACTTTTTTCCTTTTTTTTTTTAATTCTCTTCAACAGTTATTTAATTCAAGTTTTTCTGGAGATAGCTCTCTTTATACTTCACTGTTTGAATTTCTGTGCATCTCTTCTTATAGATCTTTTCTTATCCATTTTTGAAAGTATCAAACAAAGAAAGACATCACAAATGTAAATTCATACTTTTATGGTTTGAAAAATGAGGAATCTTTACGTAGAAAAGAAGCTTGCATTGTTTAGTTAATGTTGGTGGAAACTGAGGAATACGACATGAAATTGAACGCTTTTGGTGTAGTTTCAGAGCATCAGTTATAACTAGACGTGTAAATCGTAAGTCTAAACAACACAATGTTGAAAATAAGACATTTTTCCCCTTTCTTCAGCTTTAATCCATGAATGTGAATTTTATAGACTTTTTTTTCTGACAGGGGAACTTTTGTTGGCATGAATTTCTTCAAATCTTTCTGCTCATCAGTGGCAATTTTAGAGACAGCTTTTCAAAGCCAATTTCCAAATGTGGGGGAAAGTCATCTACTGTTCCTTCTTTTTCTTTTTTTTTTGAATGGTTGAATCTGTCAGATGTGTTCAGCTAGGTAGTCTGGTTTTAATCTGTTGCAGAGAGGGAGTGAATGGCAGACTATACTATACTCTCACTGAGCCTTTTAATGTTGTGTCGTGGTTTTACCACAAATTTAGCAATTTTGGACAAGAGATTTCCAAGAGAAGCCACAAACCCACCCCAAAATGAAGAAAACACACAAATATCACAGTTTATTTTGCGCACACACAAAACCTGACAAATAAAGTGCAAACAAACAAACAAATTAAGTTTCCCAGGGCCTGTGTTGAGATGAGGACGCTCTGGAAATAGTGCTAGTCTCTCTCTGGGCCCCTGGAGAGATGCCAGGGTAATTAGAGGAATCACGTGGCCGGTCTGAGGACCCCGCTAGCAGCACGAGCTTCCGCCCGGCTTTGACTGAAGGAAAAACACTCAAGAAAATTAGAAACCGCGCGCACCCCCCTCCCTCCCCTTCTCGATAGCCCAGGAAGTGATTTAGTGCTGATGGAAGAAGAGATGTGGTCTTTGGACCCCAGGGAATAGCTGCAGATAACCACCAGACCACCTGCCTCCTGGGGGAAAGGAAAGAAAAACCACAAAGGATAAAAAACGAAAGGGAAGAAACAACCCCCCTCCCCGAGGAAGACAATCTGCCTCCCAGGAATTCACAAGGAAGAATGCAATTCCGAGAAAGAGGAAAGTCAACCCCTCCTAAAGAGAAAGGAAAACAAAAAAAAAGAAAGAGAAACCTAATCATGAAAAAAAAATGTGATTAAAAGAATGGCTCCCCCTCCCAGAAATTACACCAAGTCGCTGCGGCGGAACCTCTGACCCGTCTTCACGTGGACACCAGCTCCGACACAGCGGCAAAGAGCGGTGTTGCTCCTCTGAGCTCTGAGGCCGAAAAGAGGAAGATGGCCGGCAGTCCTCCGTTTTTATAAGGAGGTCCCGATCCTGTGCCTGCGCAGATGGGTCTAAGGGGGCCGGCCTCTCCTGAGATTGGTCATTGCCCCAGGGGCCCGCCCTGTGCGCGCAGTGGCCCACGGGAAGCACCGCGGCCGTCCGGAAAAGCCACACGCGCCGAGACAGCACTTCCACTAATGGCGGCCGCCATTTGGCCACCACGTGGCCGCCGCCGCCAGGCTGGTGCCGCTGCCGGGCTGTCACTGCTGCCTCCGCTGCTGCACCACCGCCGGTCCCATGCGCGCGACTGACGGGCTCCCGTGCGACCACCGGGGACCCTGCATGGTAGGAAAGAGATCGGTTTTACTTTCACCTTCTCTCCACGGAGCTGGGCGGCAGTGCCAGCGCGGCGGGATGAGCCACCGCTCCTGCTGCCCGGGAAAAGGGGCCACTGAAACCTACACGGGCGCGGGGCCGGGTGGCCTGGGAGCGAGAGTGGCCGCTGGGGCCACTGGCGCAGGGTGAAACCGCCGCACTGAGGTTCGCCCTGGACCAGCTCCCGCCGCCAGGGAAAAGGGGCCATTGAAACCTACGCAGGCGCCAGCACCACCCACAGCCCCCTGATCCACGCGGGCGGGGGGAAAAGGGTTGTTCTCCCCCCCCTCGCCGGGCCGCCGGCCTGCGCAGCAGGAACAGAGACCATTTTTACTTTCGGTTTTAACCCTATGACATGTTGCAAGTGTAGTATTCATCAAGTCTGGTTTCTCCACTATCACGGCTGAAGCTTTCTTTAGGTTCTTTATTGTCTGATAATAGTGGATAGTGTATGCTGATATGTTTTCTTCAGTGAGAGTTCAGTCATGTCCATTGACCATTTATTGTCATGTAATTTGTATAAGCTATTTTAGAAAACTCTCTGACATTGTTTGAAATTGATAGTTGCATTGGTCTCTAGAAATGGACAGATGGTTTGAATTAGCCTCAATTTCCTAAGCAACTATGTTTAAAATATACATTTTATGCTAAAACTAATTGCGGGTTTTGCTTTATTGTTATTCTTTCCTCAAAAATCTGTAACATTAACAGTGAAGTAATATTCTTTTATGCAGTAATTGGAACTAAAAGATTCCATAATAAATGTTTTGTTTGATTTACTGGACAGAGACCAGTATCTTATCCTGACAATACCACTAGAGTCTAGAATCCAGTCCATGGTAACTCATAATTACAAAAAAAGCTGTGTCATCATTCCTGTCAAGTTCCTGTGCATATTAGAAAATACACAGGTTTGAACGGCTAGTACTGGTTAGCCCCAATACACCTGTCTCTGTTAGCCAGGCTGGTAGTTAAAGGAGACATGGAAGAAATCTGCTGTGCAAAGTCCAAACTACCAGATGACCAAAAGACCACTGTGTGAAGAACTATTCCAAATAATCTGTGTTTTTAAAACACATGATTGGGACCCTTTTTAAGCCATTTTTGTTCCAGTTTTGGCTCCACAACCTCCATCTTTCATTTTGTAATTGCATATTCTTGCTGTTTCTCTGCAAAGACTGTGGTTCTCCTCATAGTGCCCAGGTTGCTAAAAATTCCTGACATGGCAAATACTTAGCTCAGGACTTTCTGCATGTGTAGCTGAAAGTTGTCAATGGCCTTGGTTTTCTAGCCTTTAGCAAAAGACAAGGGAATGTTTACTAGTGACTTTGGGAATGCTTCCCTTAAAAGAGTATCCAAGAGTGTGGGTAGGTTTGAAAGTCTCAAGCGAAATGGAGAGAAAATGTCCCATGCCCCACCAGTGTTGAAGAGTTTTTAGAAAATAATGGACATACGCACTAATTAGTATTCTGGCAAAGAGAGTATGCACCACGGCCTAGCTTTCTCATGAGAAAAGCATATTGTGCAGCTTGGCTTTCTCATGGGAAAGCTATGCAACAAAACATGCTAGGTCAGTTTAACACAGCTTTCTCATGAGAAGGTATGCAAGGGAAGGTAATTTTACTTTGGTGCAAGCAGAAGAAAAGTTAAACAAGAGAAGAAAACAAGTCCAGAGACCTCAGGTGGAACAGGCCAACTGCAACCTGTGGCATTGTGAAGAGAGTTAACCAGTTAGAATGTATAGAAATATGCTCATAACTTTAACTTACCAATAATAATAGAATAAGAAGTGTGTACCAATCATAGTAGAGTAAGCATGTGAACAGAAAAGAATTGTATAAAGTGAGTTTGATGTTTTCAATAAACGGCTTCACTGGATCACACTGGTAGTGGTGTGATGACCCCTGAGGAAACCCTCAGCACACCAGTATGGATCAGAGTCTCTCCTATTGGGAGAAAGCACTCTCCTGCTCAAGTGAGAGGGTACACACCACGAGGTAACCTGAGGTTTTTCCTATCTAACCATGAAAACAACATGAAGAAGAGGAATGGAAAACCTACCTCTCCTGTAACAGCATAAATTGAGAGGAAGAAAAACCACTGCAGGAAATTCTGCAATGATAAATGCTGCTTCAGTTTCCAGTGGGCAATTCCTCAGACAGGAGAAGAGCTGATATTACTTCTAGTTGTCTTGAAGGGACCCTAGTTCATCTTTACAAGAAGTGAGCAATGAGTACTATGACTAGAACTAGAGGGGCCCAAATCCTTTTCAAGAGTGGTTTTGCTGTAAAGCCAAGTAAACTCAAAGAACCTGCCCAGGAAATTCAATTTTTATGAGTAGAATGCCAAGATGTATATTGTCATGTTCCAATGTATGTGGTCAACAAAAGAGGAGCTATGTCCACAGTAACCAGCAGAAAGAAAACACTAACTTTCCTAGTGTTTTGGGGTTTTGGTGGATGCATATTCCAGATTACAGTAAGATTGTAAGCCCTCTCTATCAAGTGACTTAGACGGAGAATGATTTCAAGGGAGGTCCTGAACAACAACAAGCTTTTGAACAAATTTAACAGGAGATTATTCATGCAATAGCCCTTGGGCCAGTCAGGACAGTACAAGATGTGAAAAATGTGCTCTACACTGCAGCTAGGAAGAATGATCCTTCCTGTAGGCTCTGTCAAAAGGTACCCAGGGAGACTCGAGGACAAGCCCTGGAGTTCTGGAGTCATGGATACAAAGGATCTGAGGCCTGTTACACTTGAACTGAAAAAGAGATGCTGGTAGCTTATGAAGGGGTTTGAGCTGCTTCAGAAGGGATTTGAACCAAAGCACAGGTCCTCCTGACAGCCTGACTTCCAGTTCTGGGCTGGATGTTCAAAGGGAAAATGTCTTTCACATGTCATGCCACTGATGTTATGTGAAGTAAGTTGGTCATGCTGATCACACAGCAAACTTGAATAGGAAACCCCAGTCTTCCAGGGATTTTGGAAGTCACCAGAAGCTGGTACAAAGGCAAGAAGTTTGGACTATCATCATCATCAGAGGAGAAGATGACATACACTAAGGAGGCCTTACCATATAATCTGCTATCAGGAAATGAAAAGTGGTACTGACAGTTCTTGCTGTATTGTAGGGCTACATCAAAAATGGAAACCTGTTGTATGGAGTCCTATGCAGTGATTTGGAGAAGCTGTTGAAGGACAACATGAATCAACTCAGATTAGAGAGTTGAAAGCCATCCAGCTGGCTTTAGATATCGTTGAATGAGAGAAATGGCCAGTCTTCTCTCTCTCCACTGACTCGTGGATGGTAGCAAATGCCACTGATCAGGATGTGGCATTTGTGCCATGGTTTAGTGGATGAGATGGTGTTAGGTAATAGGTTGAACTTGATGATCTTAAAGGACTTTTTCAACCTAGTTAATTCTGTGATCCTATGTGGAGCGTGTTGAGCTGATCACACAGAGAAATCAAATAGGAAACTCTACTATCCCAGGGATCTTGGAAGTCATCAGGAAGTGGCCCAAAAGCAAAAGTTTTGTACTGTCAACATCATCAGAGAAAGTACCATATGCATCATCTGCTATGTTTTTCTTTTTAGTGGGAGCAATAAACTGGGGAGTGCTGTTCCTGAACCATGACAATAACACAAAATCATTGGCAAATATCAGCTGTCTCTAGCAGTGTCAGGAATAGTGACTTCAAGTGCATGGAGCTACATTAGAAAAACTTAGAGATGCATTGGAGTACACAGATGTTTGCCAAACCCAGCAAAGAGTGTTGAGGTCATATGGGAACTTGTCATTGATTTGTGCCTGTATCTTGCCATAGCTGATGGGATATAAGTGAGTTATAGCCTTTGTCTGGGTCTCAGAAAATGATAGTTAAAGGCAAAGGCCACTGAAAGAAAGCTGCCTTGGAACTACTTCTCCATCTTGCAGGACCAGTGCTCTTCAACACCTTCATAAATGACTTGGATGCAGGACTTGAAGGTACACTTGAGTATGTTTGCTACTGACAATAAATTGGAAAAAACTGTTGATTCCCTCATAGACAGAGAGATCTTGAAAAATTAGAGGGCCGGGCAATCACCAACTATATGAAATTTAACGAGGGCAAGTGCCAGATTCTGCACCTTAGACCGGGAAACCCTGAATACATATACAGACTGGGGAACAAGAGTCTAGAGAGCAGCACTGCTAAAAGGGATCTGGGGGGCATTCTGGTCAATGGCAAGTTGAATATGAGTCAACAGTGTGCTTTGAAAGGCAGTGTTGTCAGTTGGTCAAGGAAGGTGATTGTCCTGCTCAACTCTGCACAGGTGCTGCCCCCCCTTCAGTACTGTGTGCACTTTTGGATGCTACAATGTAAGAACAATATAAAGCTATTAGAGAGCATCCAAGGGAAGGCTACAAAGATAATGAAAGGCCTAGAATAGAAGTTGTGTGAGGAGTATGAGAACTTTATTTGTTCTACCTAGAGGAGCCTAGGGAGAGACCTCATCATGGTGTACATCTTCATCATGAGGAAAAGTGGAGGGGCAGGCACCAATCTCTTCTTTCTGGAGACCAGTGATAGGACCTGAGAGAACAGCATGAAGCTATGTCAGGTTGGATATTAAGATTCTTCACCCAGAGGGTGGTTGAGCACTGGAACAGGCTCCCGAGGTAAATGGTCATGGAACCAAATCTACCAGAGTTCAAGAAGTGTTTGGCACATGGTGAGATTTTTGGGGCTGTCTGGTGTAGGGCCAGGAGCTGAACTGCTGAATATGTGGATTCCTTTTCAAATCAGAATATCCTATGATTCCTTTTCTTACTGGGCATTTCTGAAGATCAGTAGGGACATATTCCTACCTGAAGTTCACAGTGATGTGAGCTTTAATCTGCACTTGCATAACTGCTCTAAAATAAGTTCCTAAAACCTGATCTGGAATGCAATTGACTTTGGAAACTGAAAAGAATGAGGTAATTACAGACTTTCTGCCTGTTGATATTTCAGTGATAACAGATAGCAGACAACTAAGAATACAAACAAATATTTTTAAATTGTCTGTTGAACTTCTCCCTGATCTCTGCTTTTGTGTGCATTAAGTAAAGAGTAGGTGTGGTTGGTGCTCTGAAATTCAGATCTGCACAAAACAATCTGCTGGCATCATTTGGAAGAATGGCCTTGTTCAAAGGTAGCCAAGTGTCCTGTTTCCTTTTGGAGAGGACCCACACTAACATTAGTATTTCTTTTGTTAGCAACACACCTGTAGAAGCCCTTCCTGTTGTCTTTGACATCCCTGGCCAGACTCAATTCTAACTAGGCCTTAGCTTTCCTAACCTTGTCCCTAGATTTCCATACAATTTCCTTGTATCCCTTCCAGGCTGCCTTCTGTAAGTTTCTTTTATTCCTCTGAGTTTGCTTAGTAGCTCTTTACCAATCCATGGACACTTCCTGATATTTTTGTCGCATATCCTCCCTGTTGAAATGCATAGCTCCTGAGCTTGAAGGAGGTGATCCTTGAATGTAATCCAGTGTTCTCAAGCCCCTCTGCCCTCCAAGACTATCCCATGGGACTCTATCAAGTAAGTCTGTAAAGAGGCTGAAGTCTGCTCTCTTGAAGTCCAGAGCACTGAGCTTACTGCATACGTTTTTATGATATGATGATTGATATGATATGANCCCTGAGGAAACCCTCAGCACACCAGTATGGATCAGAGTCTCTCCTATTGGGAGAAAGCACTCTCCTGCTCAAGTGAGAGGGTACACACCACGAGGTAACCTGAGGTTTTTCCTATCTAACCATGAAAACAACATGAAGAAGAGGAATGGAAAACCTACCTCTCCTGTAACAGCATAAATTGAGAGGAAGAAAAACCACTGCAGGAAATTCTGCAATGATAAATGCTGCTTCAGTTTCCAGTGGGCAATTCCTCAGACAGGAGAAGAGCTGATATTACTTCTAGTTGTCTTGAAGGGACCCTAGTTCATCTTTACAAGAAGTGAGCAATGAGTACTATGACTAGAACTAGAGGGGCCCAAATCCTTTTCAAGAGTGGTTTTGCTGTAAAGCCAAGTAAACTCAAAGAACCTGCCCAGGAAATTCAATTTTTATGAGTAGAATGCCAAGATGTATATTGTCATGTTCCAATGTATGTGGTCAACAAAAGAGGAGCTATGTCCACAGTAACCAGCAGAAAGAAAACACTAACTTTCCTAGTGTTTTGGGGTTTTGGTGGATGCATATTCCAGATTACAGTAAGATTGTAAGCCCTCTCTATCAAGTGACTTAGACGGAGAATGATTTCAAGGGAGGTCCTGAACAACAACAAGCTTTTGAACAAATTTAACAGGAGATTATTCATGCAATAGCCCTTGGGCCAGTCAGGACAGTACAAGATGTGAAAAATGTGCTCTACACTGCAGCTAGGAAGAATGATCCTTCCTGTAGGCTCTGTCAAAAGGTACCCAGGGAGACTCGAGGACAAGCCCTGGAGTTCTGGAGTCATGGATACAAAGGATCTGAGGCCTGTTACACTTGAACTGAAAAAGAGATGCTGGTAGCTTATGAAGGGGTTTGAGCTGCTTCAGAAGGGATTTGAACCAAAGCACAGGTCCTCCTGACAGCCTGACTTCCAGTTCTGGGCTGGATGTTCAAAGGGAAAATGTCTTTCACATGTCATGCCACTGATGTTATGTGAAGTAAGTTGGTCATGCTGATCACACAGCAAACTTGAATAGGAAACCCCAGTCTTCCAGGGATTTTGGAAGTCACCAGAAGCTGGTACAAAGGCAAGAAGTTTGGACTATCATCATCATCAGAGGAGAAGATGACATACACTAAGGAGGCCTTACCATATAATCTGCTATCAGGAAATGAAAAGTGGTACTGACAGTTCTTGCTGTATTGTAGGGCTACATCAAAAATGGAAACCTGTTGTATGGAGTCCTATGCAGTGATTTGGAGAAGCTGTTGAAGGACAACATGAATCAACTCAGATTAGAGAGTTGAAAGCCATCCAGCTGGCTTTAGATATCGTTGAATGAGAGAAATGGCCAGTCTTCTCTCTCTCCACTGACTCGTGGATGGTAGCAAATGCCACTGATCAGGATGTGGCATTTGTGCCATGGTTTAGTGGATGAGATGGTGTTAGGTAATAGGTTGAACTTGATGATCTTAAAGGACTTTTTCAACCTAGTTAATTCTGTGATCCTATGTGGAGCGTGTTGAGCTGATCACACAGAGAAATCAAATAGGAAACTCTACTATCCCAGGGATCTTGGAAGTCATCAGGAAGTGGCCCAAAAGCAAAAGTTTTGTACTGTCAACATCATCAGAGAAAGTACCATATGCATCATCTGCTATGTTTTTCTTTTTAGTGGGAGCAATAAACTGGGGAGTGCTGTTCCTGAACCATGACAATAACACAAAATCATTGGCAAATATCAGCTGTCTCTAGCAGTGTCAGGAATAGTGACTTCAAGTGCATGGAGCTACATTAGAAAAACTTAGAGATGCATTGGAGTACACAGATGTTTGCCAAACCCAGCAAAGAGTGTTGAGGTCATATGGGAACTTGTCATTGATTTGTGCCTGTATCTTGCCATAGCTGATGGGATATAAGTGAGTTATAGCCTTTGTCTGGGTCTCAGAAAATGATAGTTAAAGGCAAAGGCCACTGAAAGAAAGCTGCCTTGGAACTACTTCTCCATCTTGCAGGACCAGTGCTCTTCAACACCTTCATAAATGACTTGGATGCAGGACTTGAAGGTACACTTGAGTATGTTTGCTACTGACAATAAATTGGAAAAAACTGTTGATTCCCTCATAGACAGAGAGATCTTGAAAAATTAGAGGGCCGGGCAATCACCAACTATATGAAATTTAACGAGGGCAAGTGCCAGATTCTGCACCTTAGACCGGGAAACCCTGAATACATATACAGACTGGGGAACAAGAGTCTAGAGAGCAGCACTGCTAAAAGGGATCTGGGGGGCATTCTGGTCAATGGCAAGTTGAATATGAGTCAACAGTGTGCTTTGAAAGGCAGTGTTGTCAGTTGGTCAAGGAAGGTGATTGTCCTGCTCAACTCTGCACAGGTGCTGCCCCCCCTTCAGTACTGTGTGCACTTTTGGATGCTACAATGTAAGAACAATATAAAGCTATTAGAGAGCATCCAAGGGAAGGCTACAAAGATAATGAAAGGCCTAGAATAGAAGTTGTGTGAGGAGTATGAGAACTTTATTTGTTCTACCTAGAGGAGCCTAGGGAGAGACCTCATCATGGTGTACATCTTCATCATGAGGAAAAGTGGAGGGGCAGGCACCAATCTCTTCTTTCTGGAGACCAGTGATAGGACCTGAGAGAACAGCATGAAGCTATGTCAGGTTGGATATTAAGATTCTTCACCCAGAGGGTGGTTGAGCACTGGAACAGGCTCCCGAGGTAAATGGTCATGGAACCAAATCTACCAGAGTTCAAGAAGTGTTTGGCACATGGTGAGATTTTTGGGGCTGTCTGGTGTAGGGCCAGGAGCTGAACTGCTGAATATGTGGATTCCTTTTCAAATCAGAATATCCTATGATTCCTTTTCTTACTGGGCATTTCTGAAGATCAGTAGGGACATATTCCTACCTGAAGTTCACAGTGATGTGAGCTTTAATCTGCACTTGCATAACTGCTCTAAAATAAGTTCCTAAAACCTGATCTGGAATGCAATTGACTTTGGAAACTGAAAAGAATGAGGTAATTACAGACTTTCTGCCTGTTGATATTTCAGTGATAACAGATAGCAGACAACTAAGAATACAAACAAATATTTTTAAATTGTCTGTTGAACTTCTCCCTGATCTCTGCTTTTGTGTGCATTAAGTAAAGAGTAGGTGTGGTTGGTGCTCTGAAATTCAGATCTGCACAAAACAATCTGCTGGCATCATTTGGAAGAATGGCCTTGTTCAAAGGTAGCCAAGTGTCCTGTTTCCTTTTGGAGAGGACCCACACTAACATTAGTATTTCTTTTGTTAGCAACACACCTGTAGAAGCCCTTCCTGTTGTCTTTGACATCCCTGGCCAGACTCAATTCTAACTAGGCCTTAGCTTTCCTAACCTTGTCCCTAGATTTCCATACAATTTCCTTGTATCCCTTCCAGGCTGCCTTCTGTAAGTTTCTTTTATTCCTCTGAGTTTGCTTAGTAGCTCTTTACCAATCCATGGACACTTCCTGATATTTTTGTCGCATATCCTCCCTGTTGAAATGCATAGCTCCTGAGCTTGAAGGAGGTGATCCTTGAATGTAATCCAGTGTTCTCAAGCCCCTCTGCCCTCCAAGACTATCCCATGGGACTCTATCAAGTAAGTCTGTAAAGAGGCTGAAGTCTGCTCTCTTGAAGTCCAGAGCACTGAGCTTACTGCATACGTTTTTATGATATGATGATTGATATGATATGATATAGATAAAAATATATATATGTTGTATTTATAGATGGTTTATTTCAGGTACCTCTATTAAAAGATGCAAATTAAAAATTGTTAGATTTATGTGTGATGTGTCATAAATGATTTTTTTAATAAATTATTTTATAAATTATTTTTGTAAGTGATTTGAAAAGGCTTAATTCTAAATATTTCATTTGCTGTCTTTGGATCTCACTGTCAACAAATTCAGTGATTGTACAGTGATCATACAGTTTCCCCAAAAAACTAATTCATGCTAACGTCTCAAAAAGAAGTAGTCTGCCAAAAGAAAGGCTTACTTCGGGATATGGTAGCCTTTCTTTCTCTCCCACTTCTGAAATTTATCTTCATTCAGATCTCAAATTTATTCAGTGGAAAGAGTCATCTCACCTCTTCTTAGCTGTCTGAAACCACAATGACCACCTAAGCTCATCTTCTGGCTTGTTTCTCTCATTAGTGGAGAAGGGAATGCGCGTGTGGTCAAAATTCTATAGGTGAGTTGAAACAAGTTGTTCACCATCCTGCCAAGGCCACTAAACTTGTCATTGTTGCATTTTCATGCCTCTAAATAATACAAAAATAACTGATTACTTAAAATTTTTATTTTTTTATTTTTGTTCAAGAGAAAGATATTTCAAGACACATGAAAAAGGCAAAATAATTACTTGGGAAATTGCATGTAATTTTTTCTGATGAAAAATTCTAATGTAGCAGTACTGTGTATTTGCTCTTTGCAAATGCCTAGGTTTTTTTCCTTTGGATGTTGTGGCTTCCATTTTTTTGTATGCAACTCAGAAGATGACTATCCAGCCTAACACAAATCCATTGGGTCACAGGCTATTGGTTACTCTATTTTCAGTTGCATTTTGAGGATTACTGCTTGAACTGGCTTTCTAGGTTCTGTCTTTTCCTCAGTGGATTACACGTGGTATATATGCAGAGCCTTAGATTAAGATGTGGTAGACTGTGGAATGAATAATACCTACTGACTGTTGTGAAAAGAAATGGTGAGCTTCCTGGATTACTTTCTTTGTATACTGTACTACTCTCACCAGTTCCTGGTTTGAATGAGTTTCAAAACATTTGCTAGGAAAACTGTGGAGGCATCCGTTCACCCAGCTGACTAGAACTACTGAATGTGCATTGTAGCACATAGCCACAACCTCTCTGCTCTGGAAACTTTAGGGCAGTGTATTTGCTTTGCAGTTTCTTTGCACTCCAAGAGGCAGACAAGTTACTGTTACGAGGCATCTGCCAGACCTTCTATGTGTTCACTGCTTAGCTGGTCTGCACATGCTATCTAATTCTGATATAACTCCCAAATATCAACTTTATCGAGTTTGTACATTATAGAGAGATAGCAGATGAACACCTATTTTCATGTGGGAATTCTTTGATAGAAGTATAGTTCATTGCACAGTGAACATCAGTTTCTTAAACTGGCTAAAAAATTTCCTACCAGTAATTATGGTAGTTTTACAGAGAAGGAACGCACTGTAGGTCAGAAGGCAGGGTTTTGCATTTAAGGTCAGCAGCTGTTTTTCTTTCCAGCCTTTAGGAGCATCCCTTGGTCTTTTTGTGTGTGTATACTAAAGCTGGCTTTTATGCAATCAGATCTCCTTCTGATTGATTTTGTAAATTTCTAAATCTTGTAATTGATTTTATTTATTTATTTTTAATTTTATTTTTAAAAAAGCTGTTTGAGCTGGTTACCAAAGGAATGCTATCACAAATGAATTGGTCATAGAGTTGACCGCTGAGATCATGGAGTCCAACCATTAACCCAGCACTGCAAAACCCTCACTAAGCAATGTTCCTAAGTACCACTGGTGAATTTCATTGAACTTCAGAATTATTTCAACCACCTTGAAATAGAATTTTTCAGTTAATAAATTTGCCTGGATGTCCTTCAGTCCATTTAGGACTATTTTATAAGATTAAGATACATGGAATACATTAAAGACAAACTATTACCATGCTCTTATTTAGTACAGGAAATTAAGAGCAGCTGCTGTGACTCAGTGAATCAGCAATAGTTATAGATAATGGATGGTAAGACAAAGGCAGTGTAATTTTTTCTTTCACAAGAGAGTGGCTGATGGTATGACACAGTTTTATTATAACAACTGTACTTCTGTTTTTCAAAATGATTAATGCACATAGTAATCTGCATAATCTTTGATGAAGAATGTTGGTGCCATGAAACAACCTCATGTTGCATTTCTCACTATGCTGTTATTGAACATGAATTTTGAATGGCTTGTGGCATAAAGCTGCCAGATACTTATATCAATGAAATAAAAGTCAGGGATAGCCAAAGGTAATGCAATACCTTCTTCCTCCAATTTTGACTCCTGTGGCTTGTGTACAATATTTCTGGTAGCTAGTTAAGGGATCACATCTTCAGACTCTCTGTACATGGGATGAAGGAATGACAAGGCATGTGAAACAATATTTACTGTTTGGACGTGAAAGTGGGTTTTGTTTTTTTCTCTTCCTCCCCTCCTGTGTTGGCAAAAAAAGCTAGGAATGAATAGGAGGAGTCAATGATTTGGCTCTAGGGTGGAGGTAAATTCATCTTTCCACATGTGCTGCCTGAGGCTGCAATTAGCCTGAGTAGTGGGGAAGCATATTTCCTAGCTCTGCTCATCAAACACAATATATTGCTGTTAACACCTGGTGGTGCAGTTACACAGAAGAGGAGTATGAGAGCTCTGAACTATGCTGCTTCTTTCATGGGACTGAAGTTGCTTGATGAATTGTGAGCTGGATTTCAGAATTGGAGGGAAGTATATTGAATGCAGAGTTTGTGCTCTGTATCTATACATCACTGATCTTCCCATCTCCATTCTCACATCAGGAATGAAATATTGAACAATACTTCTGCTTTTTGACTGCTGATAAGCAGATGAGAGATCCATCCTCATGGAGATGGAGGGTCTGCCTGTTGCTCAAGATTCTTTGTAAAGCTAAATATGTAGCTGTGTGTCAGCAGCCCCACTGTTGGCAGGAGTAGCATTTATGTGACTTAGGCAGAGAAACAATTGATATTTTTTATGGCTTTTTTTTTGCCACAGACTCACTGTTTATGTGATGGAAAAATGTGAGGAAGGAAAGCCAGGTTGAAAGAGCTGTTGGTGCAGTGCACACAGGCAAATTGACTGCTTTTCAACTCTTCCATAAAATACCACCCCATTGAGACTTGACTTCTTTTGAAAGCACTGATGCCACAGGGATATTTTAATAGCAAGGAAATACAGATACTCACTTCATTTTAAGAACTTCCTGAGCATGTCTACTGTAGGAGGTTGGGCTTCTACTACAGTTAATAAAGTGAGATCAGGTGTCTATACTGGGCTCTAGTTTTGAATTACTTTGTGGAAAAGGCTTTTCTCCACAGAATATTGTAAAAGCTGTGGACAAGTAGTCTCCTACTTTAGGAGAAGGACAAATTATATGCCTATTACATGACTATTCCTCTAACTTTTGCATCTTTAACAGGACAATTTAGCAACTTATGACTTCTGCTACACTGTTAAATGTATATTTGAATGTTTAATTAGCTTCTGTTTTACAAGTAAGAGGACATTCACAAAAATTTTTTAACTTCTCAAGTCTTTATCCCATTCTCCTTTTAAAGGAATGACAATTTATAATTTTATTCTTCTAATTATAAATACGCATGTTCTTGAATTGTTTAAAATAAAATGTTTACTCTTCACTTTTAGATTTTCTTCTCCTCTTTTGTTTTTTTTTTTTTTCTAATTTCGTAGAGTGAAGGGGAGGAAAAGTGAAAGGAAAATTGCAGAAATATATTGGTTGTCTTTGACAGATGAGACATGTTATACACAAAGTTTTGTTTTCAGAAAATCTGTTCCCCCTTGCAACATTAATAATAATCTGATAAAATTTCCATGTGTTCCATGTTTAATATTGGAGGGATAGTCTAAGGGTGACCTGTTGATCTAATGAAAATCATAGCATTTCCTAATCTGATATAGTATTTCTACAATACTCTTTCTAAATATACCTATGTCGTGGTTTTACCACTAAAAATAGCGGTCCTGACAAGAGATGTCTGAGAGAAGCCACACACACTCAAAAACACACAAGTAACACAGTTTATTTTACACACACAGAAAACCAACAATAAAGTGCAAAAAACAGACAAATTAAGCTTTCCCAAAGCCCCTGTTGGGATGGGAACGCTCTGGAATAGTGCTGGTCTCTCTGTTGGGGCTCCAGAAGAGAC
>VYZS01031025.1:0-21781 GCA_013400695.1 Neodrepanis coruscans | reverse complement strand
CTCTGCCGCCCGCCCGGCGGGCACCGGGAGGGGCGGAGGGGAGGCAGGGATCCGCCGCTCTCACCGGACGCTGCCGGAACCGCGACACTTTCCAAGGCGCGGGCCCCTCTCTTCGGGCAAAACCCCTCTCCCCCGGATTTTCATGGGCCAGCGAGAGCTCACCAGACGCCACTCACCCGCGGACGCCTCTCGCCGTGGCGCGCCCACGGGCTGCACCCCACCCCCCCACACACACACCCCCTTCCCCAGCTGGCAGGGAATGGTGGGGAGGGGAGAAACGATTTTTATTTTCCAACCCACAACAACTTAATACAGTTTTGCGTGTGTGTACATCAATCATTATGAATGGCGATGTTTATCAACAGATACTATTCAAAAAATTACTTCTCTATTATGGCTGTATTAAAATCGCTATCTCTTAACTTTTGTGTTAAACTCCAAGTGTTTTCTATTTTAAATTATTTCAGTATGATTAGGGGACAGCCAGCTGGTCAAGGGAGGTGATTGTCCTGCTCTACTGTGCACTAATGCAGCTTCACGTTAAGTACTGTGTGCTGTTTTGGGCCCCACAATATAAAAAAGACATTAATCTATTAGAGAGCATCCAGAGGAGGACCATAAGGATGGTGAAAAGTCTGGAGGTGAAGCATTATTAGGAGCAGCTGAGGTCACTTGATTTGTTCAGCCTGAAGGAGATTGAAGGGAGATCTCATTGCAGTCAACATCCTTATGAGAGGAAGCAGAGAGGCGTTCTTGTGATCGGTGACACAAGTCAAGGAAATGGAATGAAGCTGAGTTGCGGAAAGTTTAGGTTAGATACCAGGTGAAAGTTTTTCACCCAAAGGGTGGTTGAGCACTGAAACAGGCTCCTCACAGAAGTGGCGACAGCACTAAGCATGACAGAGTTGAAGAAGAATTTGGGCAATGCATTCAGGCATGGAGTTATTCTTGGGGTGGCCTGCATAGGGACAGAAGTTGGACTTGATGATACTGGTGGGTCCCTTCCAACTCAGTATATTCAGTGACTCTATGATAACTCACTGACTTATTTGAGCCTAAATACAATGTAGGGTTTGCTTGGCATCATTGTAAATGATCTTTGAAAAGTGATTTTTGTTAATTTCTTCTATGTGGCTTCAAGAAACTTGTAGACTTCCAAAAGTTTTCACTTGTCAAGCATGTATGCTAGGTCTCATGCTGGGAACTGATGCTTACTCTCAGACATGTTTCTCTTTATACTTATCAGATTTTCGTTTTCCTTTTCTTTAGATTGAGGTCTTTGGTAAAGCAATTAGAGAGAGGGGAAGCTTCAGTTGTAGACCTAAAGAAGAATTTGGAATATGCTGCAACTGTTCTTGAGTCAGTATACATTGATGAAACTAGGTGAGTTAACTACAGACATCAGAACTCTTATGTCTAGTATCTATGACACAAAATTGTAATTTACATGTCAGTGGAGGAAGTTGTTGAGCCAAGATTTATTACTCACAGACAGTATGTTTTTAATCAGTTTAATATTGTATTCTGTGTAGAGAATCTCTTCAGTTCTTGTTTTAAAAGCTTCTTTAAGTTTTGTGGTGCAGGGAAGGAGATCAAAAGCACTCATAAATGTAATATGTAATTTCTTGGGGAAATGTTTTCATAATAATTGTATCCCACTTTTTCTAAAACTTTCTACATTCTTCCTCATCTATTCCTTTTGAATAATCTTAAACCTTTTCACTTAAAAAAAAAATACTCCAGGTCATGATAGAAGTAGACTGGTAAAACATTGCAGAGGAGTTCCTCTTTCTGTTATATGCCATTAGTGGTAAATGCACTTCTAGAGTTACCACAGATGACCAGAATGGGAAAGGAGATGCCTGTATGTTACTAACTCAGAGATGATCTTAAATTACCCCTGAAGGGCAGAAAGTTGAGCTGAAAGTTGATGAGCTGAAGATGTGAAGATATGAAGTCAGCGAATTATCATGTAGTTGTGCTTCAGATGGCTGATTCTTCTACTTTGTCAGCTTAGTAGAGAGTTTAACAAAATGAAATTTAAATATACAAGAAAATAAATGAACTATTGAAGACATACAGTTGTGTTTGATTAGAGCTGATCAACTGAAGGCTTTTAACAGATGCTTTAATTGGAATACATGTGAGTTTCTTTTTTGTTAATAATGTTGTAGTGGTCTCTAAGGGAATCTGTTTGTGCATCTTTTTCCTCACTCTTCTAGGTGTTTGCTGGACACAGAAGATGAACTCAGTGATATCCAGTCTGACTCTGTGCCCTCAGTGGTCCGTGACTGGTTGGCTTCTACCTTCACGCGGCAGATGGGGTTGATGCTCAAAAGGACAGAGGAAAAACCCCGTTTCAGAAGTATTGTCCATGCAGTTCAAGCTGGGATATTTGTGGAAAGGTAAAGTAGTATGTAATTACTTTGTTCTACTACCTGTCCAGGTACTGCAGATTGCACTGTAGTATGTGATGACACAATGACAGGAGGTGTAGTAGAGCACCTTAGGCCAGAAGACTTCAGAGAACTAGTAGATTACTCTGTGGAATGAAGAACACTTTAATATGCTTCTAATGATGTTCCTATACAGATCTGGATAACACCTCAAAATCTGGGATTATGTAGCAGATTGCAGTCAGAAACAGTTTTGTTTTATCTGTTCTTAGTATAGTACAGATGCAATAGCACAGTTGGTATAACTTTGACAGAGAATATGCACTTCTGAATATGATGTAGGCTAGGAGTGACAGCATTTAAAATTCGGTCAAGTGAGACCATACTCCCCCTTGCCTCTGTTCACCTCTGTGGTCTAGTATTTCTTATGAAGAACTACTAAGAAACAAAATTAAATCCTTTATTACTGGAATGATCTATAGATCAAGATTGATGTGAAAATTTTGGAGCTGAGGGAGGATTTTAAAAAAGCCATTTCATCCTCTCAGCCTTCCGTGTTTGGATTTGCATCAGAATCTGTTGCCAAAACTGATTTTACTTTCTGAACCATTTAATACATTTAGTAATTTCAATTTGGACTTACTTCCAGTCTTACCTTTTCTTATCAAGTAACAACTCCTTGCTGACTCTCTTCATTCAAGCTAGAGGGAGGGCTGGCACATGTGAAGATATCAGCAGTCTTTAGACAGCCTGAAAGACAGCAGCTCCCAGGCCTCTGGGAGAATTATGTAACAGAAAAATTCAACTCAGGAATGGAAGAGCAGAACACCTTTCACTGTTATCAGAGTTGCAGTGACAGCCTAACAGCCCTCTGTGCAGGAGGTTAGGCATATCAGATAACGTATGACAAGCCACACAGACACACAGAAGCCTTCTTCAGCATGACTTTAGTCAATATTTTTACCTGTGCACCAAAGTTACTATACATGTGTTAAGAGAGGCATCAAATTGTGATGTAAGTAAACCTATAATTTCTCCTTGGAACAGTTTTCTCCTAGTTTTGGCAGGCTGTTTCTGAATTAACCCTCTCTCTTAATGGGGGACTTGCTCAACAAGGAACTAAATGAAGAGAGCTGGCTGAAGTAGGCTATTTTCCAGCTGGTCTGAATCACTGTGACCCGAAGGAGGAAGTGCTCAGATATAAGGTGGCAGATGTAAGAGGAGGGCTATGGCTCTCCTAAGCTAAGGGAAAGGGATTCTGCCTGAACTGTCATTTTAAAAAAGGCTATGGAGCTTCTGACTGGAGAAAGGAAGGGATAAGAAATTCTGTAACCTGGGGAAAGGGTTAATTTCGTTCTTCAAAGGGAGATGACGTTTTTCAGGTCTGAGTACACAACCTGACAAAGAAAATTGAAAGTGAAGGATCGTTTCATATGGGAGAAGAGAGCTTTCCATCATGTCCTTTTAGTCCTGTGATGCTTAAGGGCAAAAAAGGGTGACCTGTGGAAAGGCATTTTAGCTATGGCAGCACTTTTGCATTCACCAAGCCTGTTAAACACAGTGTATCCTGAAAACAAATTTAAAATTTATGATCTGTTTAAAATACACTTTATAATCAAGTTTAAAATTGGTACATACATGCTTTGTTTAGTGTGGTTACAAATGTTGATTTTGGCCTGGTTCTTTCTCTCTCGCTCCCTGAAACACACATAGAGGGCAAACAACCAAAAGGTTTTATACTAATCTTGAAAACATGCAGATGAAAATAACAGCTGTACCAAACTGGAGTTGATTCATTGCATACAAATTATTCCTGAAGTACATTCATAATTAGCTTACATGTGGACCTGCAAGGGCTAAGGGAACTGAAAGATCAGTACAGCTATGTGCAGTGGAAAATGGTGAACATCTTGTTTAGTTGAGTGTAGCTTTTTCCTCTAGTATTGGTAAGTTCTGTGTCATGTCCTGCTGAGTAACCAAGCTATGAGATACTGGGGAGTATATAGTCTCATATTAGGCTATGTAATAAGAATAGTATAGAAAATATTGTGCAAGTTAGGAACAAGATGGAAGGAAAAAAATATCAAATTGCAGTTCGGGTTTTCTGGGTGGAATAAAGTCTCTTTTGCCTTATGATTTGTGCTGATTGTTTGTTTTATTTTATTTTATTTATGTGTTGCCTTATCTATTTTGTCTTGGTAGAATGTACAGACGAACTTCAAATATGGTTGGCTTGAGCTACCCACCAGGTGTAATTGGAGTGCTAAAGGTAATCTCAATAAAAAGGTATTGAAGAGAGGTTTGTACAAAGCATAAAGCTATTACTGTGATATTCAACTTGATAAGGGGGTCTTAGTACTTAGACTTTCCTTCTCTCCGATACTTAGTTTAGTTCATATATATTAATCATTTAACTGGCCTATGGGAATATCCTTTCATAAAGGAAAGAATAGGGTTCAAGGCTGTGGCCATTTTCAGATTGTGAAGATTACAACTCTATTCCAGATTACAGTTATTACACCAGGGATGTAGGAATCAATCACAATATCTCACAGAGAAGAATGAAAACGCAAATGGAGAGAGGTAGTGAAGGAAGGAAAAGGATCAGTTGACTGTGAGAGAAGGGAATTTCTCACATTGTTCAGCTTCAGGTCTTCAAGGTGATAATCAGTTTATGAATATTGACTCTGAGTTTTGAGTTTTTGGAGGAAAACCAACCAAAAATAGTCTGAAAAGCCCCAAAAGTTCAATCCATGAGACAATTGCAGAATTCTTGAGTTAGGCAGGAATTATCAAGACTAAGACAGTTGAAGACTTATCTGCTACTCTAAGATGACATAAGCCTTATAGAATCCCTCTCTTCTTTCTGCATTTTCAAATGATTAAGATTCAAAAGAGAACTGATCGTAAGTTAAAACAAATCAATAGCAACTAAGGCATTGTCTAATTTTGATCAGAATGAAATAATACCCACTTGGTCAATGTGTACTCTAGAATACATTTTTATCCAAAACTGTTTTGAGAACATAGTTTTGCCTGTATGGCTTTTGGTTTAGTAGTAGATGTTGATTAACGGAATGGACCTGAAAACTCCAAAGAGTGTTGAAGCAGGTATGTTTTATTAGCAATACCGTGGGACACGAGGGATTTCTCCTCCTAATGTGCCCACTGGCTGCCATTTAAATAACTCCTTAAGTGTTACAAAATGAATTAGTCTTCTCCTCGTCTCCACCCAGAGTCTGCCCCAAAGTCTGCCAAAGGTCCACCCAGGGTCCACCCTCTGGTGGTCATCTGGTGGTCTTCTGAGGCTGAAGTAAGATGTCTTCCTCAGGATGACTTTCCTGACCCAGGCTTGTTTTCGATACCAACTTCTTTCTTTTGTTTGCTTCATTGTCTTTACGGTCAGCATGCTTCTGGGGATTCTGGTGCCTTAAACACAATGGGGGCTTAAGCATCTATGGTTATACACGATACAGACCCAAGCATACATCTGGGGGAGATGTCATAGTTCCTTAAACACAATGGAGGCCTAAGAAACTATTGTTACATACAGCAAATGCCTTGCTTGCTCTAATAACTAGTTAACCCTTGCTATCTAGTTAACCCTTATGCTCCTTAAACAAAAGTTTCCTATAAAGCTAAACCTAAAGTTTTTACTCCTTAAACAATGTGTTTGAAATGGGAGTTACTTATTTCGAAGAAGTCAAAACAGGGTTCCCAGGGAAGTGATCACAGCACCAAGCCTGACAGAGTTCAAGAAACGTTTGGACAATGTTCTCAAGTACGTGATGTGACTTTTGGGGATGTCCTATGCATGGCTGAGAGTTAGATTTGGTGATTCTTGTGGATGCCATCCGACTCAACACATTCTGTTATTCTGTGAAGTCCTCTGTCTCAAAAATTTCATCTTAAATTTCTTAGTTCCATCTCCTACATACAAAATGGTTCATTTTGTTACTTGCTTTGGTCCTGAAAGGTCTAGTAAAAATACCTTACAACTACCTGACTGCTTAATGTGCTCTGTAAAATGACCTGATGATTTAAGTATGCAAAATGTTGTAGGAGTGTACCACACACATCCAGCTGTTCTGAATTGCCATAATCAACATTCACCTAAGACTCAACACTAGTTATTGCAAGGATTGAGATGACAGGAAGTCAAAACAAGCTTATTTTTGAACTACATGCTCTCCTTTTTGCTATTGTGGCCAACAGGATATCTGCACTGAGTGACAGAAAGCTGTAGAATCACAGCTTTGTGGAATTTGAGGTTGGTTTTTAATAAAACAATGAAATACTGCAGTTTCTGCAAAAAATGCAGATTGTAGCAGTGGAAGTCCTACGTATATAATCTTTGTCACTTTTTCAGTGGATGAGAGGTTGTGCATTTTTTTGATTGCACAGAATCTCTCCCTAAATATATAGTATATATGAATTTTTCTACTGCAGTAGTCTGTTGCCTTTCTGTATGATATGGGTGTGAAGATATTACTTGTTGCCAT
The DNA here is from genome assembly GCA_013400695.1 of Neodrepanis coruscans. NCBI lineage: Eukaryota > Metazoa > Chordata > Aves > Passeriformes > Philepittidae > Neodrepanis > Neodrepanis coruscans. The sequence continues at coordinate 14,883 of VYZS01031025.1, read as the reverse complement.
AAAAGGGACAATCAGCCTTGTCTTCTGTTTGCATAGTGCCTATACATACCATTCATACAGATATGTTTGAATAAGTAAATATGTTAATTTACTAAGTTGTGATCTGCTGTTCATCAGTCTAGTGCTAGAGACAGAACTTCACATTAATTAATACTGAATTAGTTATCTGCCTTAGAATTAAATTTTTTAGTCTTTTCTGATGCACAGCAGTATTTTCTAGGCTAACTAATGTAAATATAATGAACACAGAACCTGTAGTCACTTACAATGTCTGCAGTATAGACTTCTGCTTTTCTGTGGCTACAAGAACGTCACACCTTCCCGTAATGTGGAGCAGAATAACATCTATCCCTGAATCTGCTGTTGACTTATAAAACAAATCTCCAAGGTTAAGAAGAGACAGAAAGTAATAAGGACATAGGACTGAGAAGTACTATGTCTTGGATCTTTTTTCTGTTATACCACAAGTGTCATATGTGGCATTAGAGCAGCTTATGACACTTCTGCTGAGGCTACAGGACCAGAAAGTTTCCCATTCCCTCCTTCTCCTGCTCACCTTAGGGAGAAGAAAAAGTCACAAAACACCTGTGAAGTTCTACCTTGCTTTAGATCTCTCCTTAATATAGGAGTCATTTCTTTGTTAAAAATTTTATTAAGATCATAAAATCCACTAAGTTTCAAAGCGTAACTGATGTTGCTGTAAGCCTCTGAGCCATATGTGTCATTTTCGTGCTTCTGGTAAAAGGATTTTCACCCCCAGTGATTCAGAGTCAAATGCTGCTGTCATTCTCATTAGCAAAACTTCTGTTGATTTGACAAGAACATGGATTTCTCCCTCAGTAAGATCTAGATAGCTCTCCTGTGAAATTTATAATCTATGTGATTAACCATTATTTCATGCAGAAGAAAACTTCATATGTACTAGTCTGCAATTTCACAATTTTGTAAATTTTATCTGCTGCAAGACCACAACATTAACTACAGGAAAAATATAATAAAGGAGCAAACCCCTTTTGTTTCTTCAAGGTAAGATTACCTTACAGTGAATTAACATTCAGCATAGTTGACACTTTATTTTCAATGCCTTATGACCCAGAAGTAAATTATTATATACATTCAAGTTTTAAATTAATTTGGTTTAATGACTGAGATAAGTGATAAAAAATAAAAATGCCAAAATAAAAAAAAAAAAAGGAGAACACCTTAAATTTTCCAAGTGGATGCTTTGGGCATTATTTTTCTCACTCATCTCCTAAGCTTGTTAAAGGGCTTCAAAACGTCTTTTCTTGATGGAATCTTTTCCTCTCTTTGTTGTTTTCACTCTCCAATGCCTGTTGAAAGTGTTGCAAAACTGTAATTAATGATTGCTTTTCTGTGACTTGGGCCAAAAATTATATCTGGAGAAGCATGACCCTACATTGAATCTCTCAACTCCACACAGCTTATAATATCAGCTGCCTGGCAAGCAAGTGATTTACTGGGATAGGTGAAAGAAGAGCTGAATATTGAGCATTCTTGATGTTCACTCCCCATTTAGCCTCTTTGTGGACTGCACAACCACAAGAGGTATACTCAGCTCTACTTAACTCTATGCAAGTAGGAAGGGTGTCAGGATCACCTCATGCTGGAAAGAAATGCTAACAAAATATGTTGGTCTCATTCAGAAAAGAAGTCCAGTAGCTATGTTGATGTATAGCGGACTAACCACAAGGTGGTTAAAATGTGTTTTGCATTTGGCTTTAAGTCAAGTCCGTACCTGGAACATGACAACAAACAACAAAGGTATATTAAGCTTTAAGAGCTTGGTAGATAGTTAAAATTTAGCATTTTTGGTATTGCTAAAAAAGACAGCAGACTTTTAGATGAACTCTAGTCCTTACCAGTACTCAACATTGTGTCTAGCCAACCTCCATTTCTTGCCACAAGGAAGGGGGAGGTAACCTGCAACAGTTTGAAAGTGGAAGGAAACATCAATGTACAGATGTCAAATGTGTGGTTGGGATTGAATAAATTTTGATAAATCTGTGTGGGAAGTGCATCAAACTTCTCAGCAGGCAAAAATGATTGAGGGCTAGTCTTGTAACAGATGCAGCTACATGGTTCATCTGTATATCACTCTACTGGCTATTACTCCCGTCTGCATCTTTCCTCTTTGCTGTTAGGAGGAGACAAAGTTTCATGAAGTTTCATGAACATCCAATTCTGAGATCAAGAAGCTTCATCTTGCTGGTTAATGAGTGCTGTCAACTTCCATGACCTTCCCTAAAAGTTGAGATTTGAACTCAACCTTCTGCAAGAAAGTTTATGCCTTGTACTTTGACTTTATGAGCTGGGAAGTGAATCGATCTCTTGACTCACTACCCTGCAGCATTAATATATCATTTACAGCTGACTGGAACTTTCCTGACTGTAATTAGGTATTTACTCTTTTGTTATAAAAGTTGTGTTTTTATATAATTGTTAGCGCATAATGAAATATTACTGTGATTTTCTTCTGCTTCCTAGTTTTCTGAAAACTTCAGTTGACTTAATTACCTTTAAAAAAATAAGGAATATTAAGGTCATGCTCTTTGGGCAAGTTAGGCTGCAATAGCCAAAAATCAGAATTAATATTAAAATCAAAAAGAATTTAGTTGCTCTTTACGTCTGGCAAAATAGTCCTTAGTTATCATCTTATGTGATTGAACAGTTAATGATAAAAGTATGACCTCAGGTGCCTGTATTTTTTTTTACTGCAAAATAATATATAACCTCATTCTATTTTAAGCATTAGTGAAGCATTGAAGTGCTTTGCTCATAATGCAGAGTTACAAAAGCTCTATAGGGACAGCAAAATCCAGAGGTTTCAATGTCATTAAAAAAATATAAATCTTCATTATTCTTCTTTTCTTCAAAGGTAATTTTCTTCTTCATAGACATAGCATGTGGGTAGAAGACAGAGAGGGGTAAAACCAGCCCCAGTAGGGCCGTATCAATGTTTCAGGTACCAAAGCAAACAAGGATTTTTATCTTTTAGGATTCATCCTTTGGTTATTACATTTTGGTGTAGAGAATTTTCATGTTTAGAATAAGCAAGCAGCCTACGTGTTCTGAATGGAAGCTTCTTAAACACAAGTCACACAATGTTGATGAGTATGCTGATACTATGAGTATCCTGATGATTCTGCATTACTAAATGGAATTGAAGAATTTATTAAAAAATAAACTATATGTTTACATCGCTGTTCTAATTCTCAGTTTGTAGATTGTGAGAGAAAGTGAGGGAAATAGAACTGTCATGGTAAAAGGGATAACTGTATTAACTGTCTTTTCTACCCATTCTTACAGAATGTAGACAAGTGGTCCTTTGATGTATTTGCACTAAACGATGCCAGTGGCGATCATGCACTGAAATTCATTTTCTATGAACTCCTCACACGCTGTGATCTGATCAACCGTTTCAAGGTCGGTAGTTACAAGATGGTTGTCGTCTTCCATTTTGTATTTTTTTTAACTTCCCTCTCATTCTGCTTTGTTCCATTCAAAATGCAATTTTAGTATTCTTTGAAGACTGTGAACATTACACTTTTATCAATGAACAAGACCATGTGTGATTTAAATAGTACTTTGAATTGCACTGGGTCACCATGAAGTAGATGGGGTTCCAAACAGGCTTCCAAATGAAATGCATGGGAAATACTGCATTTCGTCCTCTGAGAATGGTGGTGTCATTTTCTTGAGGTTCATAGGACCCTCAAGTATGCAGGCACAAAAGGAGAACAAGGGAACATGAATACAAATTCAAATTCTTTACAATTAGTTAGGCCAAGTTATGCTGCTCCCTGCTCCACTTTCATGAGACCCCACTTGGAGTACTGCTTCCAGGTCTGGAGTTCTCAGCACAAGAGGGACATGGGCCTATTGGAGCAGGTACAAATGAAGGCCACAAAAGTGGTCAGAGGGCTGGAGCACCTTTTCTATGAGGAAAAACTAAGAGGATTGAGGTTTTTCAAACTGGAGAAGAGAAGGCTCTGGGGAATGGTCATTGCAGTCTTCTAGTACTTGAAGGGGTCCTGTAAGAAAGACATCTTAGCAGGGCCTGTTGCAATAGTACAAGGGATAATTATTTTAAGCTAAAATAGGGTATATTTAGGATAGATATAAGGAAGGTTGGTTTTTGGGGTTTTTTTTTATGATAAGAGTGGTGNAGGTTCATAGGACCATCAAGTATGCAGGCACAAAAGGAGAACAAGGGAACATGAATACAAATTCAAATTCTTTACAATTAGTTAGGCCAAGTTATGCTGCTCCCTGCTCCACTTTCATGAGACCCCACTTGGAGTACTGCTTCCAGGTCTGGAGTTCTCAGCACAAGAGGGACATGGGCCTATTGGAGCAGGTACAAATGAAGGCCACAAAAGTGGTCAGAGGGCTGGAGCACCTTTTCTATGAGGAAAAACTAAGAGGATTGAGGTTTTTCAAACTGGAGAAGAGAAGGCTCTGGGGAATGGTCATTGCAGTCTTCTAGTACTTGAAGGGGTCCTGTAAGAAAGACATCTTAGCAGGGCCTGTTGCAATAGTACAAGGGATAATTATTTTAAGCTAAAATAGGGTATATTTAGGATAGATATAAGGAAGGTTGGTTTTTGGGGTTTTTTTTTATGATAAGAGTGGTGAAACTCTGTAACAGGTTGCCCAGAGAGGTTGCAGATGCACCAGCCCTGGAAGCATTCACGGTCATATTGGACCTGATCTAGCTGAAGAAGTTGTTGCTCATTGCAGAGGCAGGTGGATAGGTGACCTTTAAAAGTCCCCTCAAATTAGTCTATAATTTTGCAATTGTTACAGAGGTTTGTAGCTAAAATTGTTATGTATCTTTTCCTCCAGTTTGAATAGGCTTAAATTTTGAGGGCAGAAACATTGCCATACAGATCTTGACCATTCCCCCCACACAGATACTCTGTTGTTCCTTCCTCTATTGGCATTTCCAGTCCTCAGGGGTCCCCACTCACTTTGGCTGGAAAAAGTTTACAGGTCTCTGGGTCCTGTACTTCTTCAGGAACCACCCATGCCTGATGGGACATCTTTGAAGGAGGTGTCTGGTCAGAACTGCATCCTCTGCTTGTATGTACCCAAGAGGAAAACAGCAGGACTCCTCTATGGAAACATCAGCATTTAAGCCATTTGCCTTTGAGCAGATTAAACTGGAGAACCCGTATTGCCAGTTGCATATGTTACAGCTGATACCACCTGCATAGCCTCCTTTCTAGAAATCTCCTGACCTGCATTTTTTGGGTGTCTGCAGTTACTCTTGGGAGTCAGAAAAATACAGCAATCCCATAGGATGGACCTGCTGGATTTTGCTGTAGAAACCTGGATGTCTGATAAATGATATTCCTCTTATCAGATAAACTTAAGACTTGCTGTATGATGTGTTTCATTAGAAAATCTTGAATGTGAGTAATAAAACAGAAATACACATTCCAGTGAGTTTTTAGGTAACAGACAGTTGCTTGTAGCCTATTTAGAAATATTTCTCCAGGGGAAATCAATAAAGTGGTTGCTGTTACTTTTCTGTGTTACTTGTCTGTGTGTTCCAGACAATGTTTCGTAGTATACTTGTTACTGCGTGTTTATGTGTATGAATAATTTATGTATAATGTCATTACATATGGAGAAACCAGTTTGAAGTAGTAACCTGAATTCTCGCTCTCTCTTGAGTGCCTGTTTCAGATGTTTTAGTGTTTTGTTTATTTGTGAAGTAAAATCTGCTCTTTGGAAACGTCAAAATACTCCCCTCTAAATGATAGACATTAGAACTGTTCTGTTTTGTTTTGTTTTTTCTTCTTTAATTCTGTGCTGCCTTACTTAGATTCCCATTTCTGCCCTGGTGTCCTTTGTGGAAGCTCTGGAGATTGGCTACAGCAAACACAAAAATCCTTATCACAACCTAATCCACGCTGCAGATGTGACACAGACAGTCCATTACCTCCTTTTCAAGACAGGCATAGTGGTATGTAAAGGACTTTGCATTCTAACATCCTGAATATATAGTTAGATTAGAACCAGTTTTGCTTAATAATGAAATTATGATTATTCACAGTAGAACCCGTTTGCACTGTAGACAAACTTCATTTGATATGGCTGGGGTAATAGAAGTAGAGACTTTGGATTATTTAGAAATAGAAGGTAAGTGAAGTTATTGATAACTCTTTTAGCAGTGATCTAAAGAGAACGACAGAGAAACCTGAGCTTGGTTTCTCACTCTGCCACAGATCTCGTGTGTGAATCTGCCAACACACATTTGTTGGAATTCAATTCATCTGATATAAAGAATCATATTGTCTAAGCTGTCTTCTTAACTTAAGGGAGGGAGGCAGTACATGGAAAGGGTAATTAATTCCACTTATCTGAGCATAAAAAGAGCCCTGATCTGGAAATGTTAGTCTCCTTCCGCTTCTCTACAGCAAAACCATCTGAACTGGCTTACATAGAAGCCTACAGACAGCTGAAGTCTGATGAATAGTTCCCCTGTAATTCAGGAGCAAACAGTTAGTGACCTGCTGAGCTACTTACCTCCTCACAAGTCTATGGGACCAGATGGGATCCATCCTAGGGTGATGGAGGGAGCTGGTAGAAGAGCTTACCGAGCCACTCTCCATCATTTTTCATCAGTCCTGGCTCACTGAGGATGTCCTAGATGACTGGAAGTTAGCCAGTGTGATGCCCATTCATAAGAAGGGCTGGAAGGCGGATCCTCAATGTCTGACAGGGTTATGGAACAGATCATCCTGAGCGCGATCACACAGCACACAAAGGACAACCAGGGGATGAAACCCAGCCAACATGGATTTAGGAGGGGCAAGTCCTGCCTGACAAACCTGGTCTCCTTTTATCACCAGGTGACCCACGTGGTGGATGATGGGGAGGCTGTGGATATTGTCTACCTGAACTTCAGCAGAGCCTTTGATACCATCTGCCATAGCTTGCTCCTGGAAAAGCTGGCAGCTCATGGCTTGGACAGGTGTACTCTTTGGTGGACTAAGAACTGGCTGAATGGCCAGGTCCAGAGTGATGGTGAATGGTGTTGCATCCAGTTGGTGGCCAGTCACTAGTGGTGTCCCCTGAGGATCAGTATTGGGCCCAGTCCTGTTTAGTATCTTTATTGATGATCTGGATTGAGTCTACCATTAGCAAATTTGAAGATGACTCCAAGTTGGCGATGAGTGTCGATCTGCTGGAGAGTAGGAGGGTGCTGCAGAGGGACCTGGACAAGCTGGATTGATGAGCCAAATCCAATAGTACAAGGTTCAACAAGACCAAATTCCTTCACTTTGCCCGCAATAACCCCATACAGCACTACTGGATGGGGACAGGGTGGCTGGACAGTTGCCAGGCAGAAAGGGGTCTGAGGGTACTGATTGACAACAAGCTGAACATGAGTATGCCCAGGTGTCCAGAAGGCCAGTGGCATCCTGGTCTGTATCAGGAATAACGTGGCCAGCAGGACCAGGAAAGTGATTCTTCCCCTGTACTGGGTACTGCTTAGGTCACACCTCGAGTACTGTGTCCAGTTCTGGGCCCCTCAACTTAGGAAGGATGTTGAGATGCTGGCCTGTGTCCAAGGTTGGGCAACTGGAGCACAAGTCCCATGTGGAGTGGCTGAGGGAGCTGGGGTTGTTTAGCCCGGGGAGGAGGAGGCTCAAGGGAGACCTTATCACTCTCTACAATTATCTGAGAGGAGTTTGTAGCCAGGTGGGGGTTGATCTCTTCTCCCAGGCAACCAGCAGTCGGACAAGAGGGCACAGTCTTAAGCTGTGCCGGGGAAGGTTTAGGTTTGACATTAGGAAGAATTTCTTTGCAGAGGGAGTGGTTAGGCACTGGAATGAGCTGCTCAGGGAGGTGGTGGAGGTCCCTGGAGGTATTTAGGAACAGACTAAACGTGGCACTTAGTGCCATGGTCTAGTTGACAAGGTAGTGTTATGTCAAAGATTGGATTTGATGATCTCAGAGGTCTTTTCCAACCTAGTTGATTCTGTGATTCTGTGAAAAATGTCAGGAATGGATAGAGGGCTTAAAAAAATACATAATGCACCTGTTGTTGTTTGTAGGACAGTTTGGACTTTATAATATAAGACAACAGTAATAGAGGAAGAACTTTTTACCCATTCATTGTATAATATTTATATGTGTGTACACATATATGTATATGTATTTATATGTATACACACACAAATATCTATTATATGGATGGATGCATTTATATTGAGAAAGAACCAGGTACAGAATTATGGGATAACTAAGAGATAAGAAACACTCCTCCAAACTGGGGTCTTGTTCTGAGAAGGAGAGAAGCAAAGATTGGAGATAGAATGGTGATGAACGCTCACTGTGTCTCCTCCAAGATCCACCACGTAATTTCCCCATTGGAGGACAAACAAGCCACCATCCCAGATGCTGCCAGAGTCCAAAAGAGGGGAGTTCCTGTGTACACACCCTTTTAAGGTACTTCATCCCCGCCCCAGGGCTCTGTCATTTCTGTGTGCCAAAAAGACTCTCATTGGCTCAGCAGTTTTCCCTGTCATCATGTGGCGCCACAACAGGTTCCAGCCACTCCCCAGCAGCCTGCGCGCAGCCCCAGTGCCACCAGCAGGAACTGGCTCCCGCAGCTGTCATGCCCATTCATGCTGCCCGGCGGCGGTGGCAGCTCAGCACTGGAGGGCCTGGAGCAATGGCAAAAAACACTTGCAGGCACTCCCACCATCTCGCCACCACCTCCTGGCAAGCAGCACCCCTCAGCCAGCCAGCCATAGATGCATGGCCGCCTGGCCACCTGCCAGTGACTGCTCCCAGTCCAGCTGCAGGACCTGGCATGCTGCAGGTGGGCTGGGGATCAGCAGCATGGGCAACGCCCACAAACCTCTCTCCCCAGCCCTGGCCACTGCCACACAGCGGGTCAGGCCCAGCCCACAGCAAGGAGCCCTTTGGAGCACCGCAGTCCATGCCAGCTCTAGCTGCTGAGCCCACCGCCACTGCCCCCCATCTCCATGCTGCTACCGCCCACAACCCCACAGCCCTATACTGCCCCCTCTGCTCTCCTGATTCAACATGGAAAAAGGCAAAAGTTTTTCAACACATCATTGTAACCATGACATTATCCACCCCTAAAACTTTCTCCTTTTACTCATAACCATGATTTAAAAAAAACAAACTTAGAACTTTTCAATTATATACATACATATATACCCATTGGGCTGAACATAAAGTGCATATTATGTGAGATCTAGGCAAGGATTAAGTTTCCCTGAGGTACACACCATGTTTTTGCATGTCAGTTTGCATTACCCTCTATATGTTGCCAGGTCCTTGAGCAAAAACAATCCCACGAATAGGCTTATCCTTGCTGGAGGTAGGGTTTATCCATACAGCTTTCCCTAACATGCCTCCCAGGTGTGCTACTTGGACTCTATCACCATCTGTGGTATGAAGGGGCTTTGATTGGGCAGGGCCAGCTTGATTGACAGAGCCTCTGGTGTTAACTAGCCAGGTGGCTTCAGCTAGGTGTTGGTCTCAGTTTTTGAGTGTCCCATCACCCAATGTTTTCGAGGTGATTTTCAGCAATCCATTGCACCTCTCAACCTTTCCAGAGGCTGGTGCATGGTAAGGAATGTGGAATGCTTATTCGATTCCATGCTCTCTGGCCCAGGTGGTAATTAGGCTGTTTTTGAAATGAGTCCCATTGTCAGAATCAATTAGCTCTGGAGTGCCATGCCACCGAAGGACCTGTTTCTGGAGGCCCAGGATAGTATTCTGGGTGGTGGCATGAAACACAGGGTATGTTTCTAGCCAGCTGGTGGTTGCCTCCACCATGGTAAGCACATGGTGTTTACCTTGGTGGGTCCATGGCAGAGTGATATAGTCGATCTATCAGACCTCTCCATATCTATATTTAGTTCACCTCCCACCACATCATAGGGACTTCCCCCTCTTTATCTGTTTAACGGCAGCACATGTTTCACACTTGTGGATCACCTGGGAAATGGTGTCTATGGTTAAAGCTGCCTCTCGGTCTCTTACCCATCTATCAGTGGCTTCTCTACCTTGTTGACCTGAAGCATCATGGGCCCACTGAGCTAAAAACAGTGTTGCCAGTCCAGGTCTACCTGTGACACTTTCACCTGGGCAGCTCGATCTGCCTGATCATTGTTACGGCTTTCTTCATTGGCCCAGTTCTTAGAGACATGTGCAGCCACGTATCTGACCCTGACAGTCAGTTTCTCTGCCTGGGAACAATGTCTTGCCATAGATCAGCAGTCAAGATGGGTTTCCCTCTGCATTGCCACTTAGCCTTTTTTCATCAGTCTAGCTATCCCCACAGTGCATTTGCTACCATCCATGAGTCATGTACAAATAGAGTCTTGGCCACTTCTTTCGCTCAGCAATGTAAAGAGCCAGCTGCAGAGCTTTTAGTTCAGCAAATTGACTCAACTCATCTTGTCCATCAGTGGCTGTGGCAACTCGTCACGTTGGGCTCCATACGGTTGTTTTCCACTTCCAGTTTACCCCTACAAGATGGCAGGAACTGTCAGTGAAAAGGGCTTAGCACTTCTCATCATCTGGCAGCTGATTATATGGTGGAGCTTCCTCTGCACGTGTTATCTTCTCCGTCTTCCTCTGCCATACCAATGTTCTCACTCTCCAGCCAATTAGTGATGATTTCTAAAATTCCAGAGCGGTTAGGACTTCCAATGCAGGTGCACTGTGTGATCAGGGCAGTCCTCTTACTCCAGGTGTTGGTGACATGATGCACAGAGAGGGTCTTTCCATTGAACATCCACCCAAAGACTAGTAATCGGGGTGTCAGGAGGAGCTGTGTCTCTGTGCTAGTCACTTTTGAGGTGGCCAGGGTTCCTTCATAGGCTGCTAGAATCTCTCTCTCTGTTGACATATAGTTGGCCTCAGATCCTCTGTAGCTTTGGCTTCATAATCCAAGTGGTCAGCCTCATGTTTCACCAGGTACCTTCTGTCAGAGGCTCCAGGAAAGACCCCTGTCCCCAGCTGCAGAGTAAAGCAGGTTCCTTACATCTGGCCCCGTCCTGATTGATCCACAGTCTACTGCGTGGGCAATCTCATGTTTGATCTGCTGAAAACCCTGTTGTTGCTCAGGGCACCAGTGGAAGGGGTTTTTCTTCCTAGTCACCAGGTAGAGAGGGCTCACGATATGGCTGTACTCCACAATATGCATTCTCCAAAAGCCTATGGCACCTAGGAACGATTGTGTCTCTGTCTTGTTGGTTGGCAGCGACATGGCTGTGATCTTGATTACATCTGTTGGAATTTGTCATCTTCCATCCTGCCACTTGACTCTCAGGAACCGGATCTCTTTGGCAGGTCCCTTGACTTTGCTTTGTTTGGTGGCAAAACTGGTGTTTAGGAAGATCTGGATGGCCTTTTCTCCTTTCTCATAGACCTCCTCTGCTGTATCTTCCCATACAATATCATCAATGTATTGCAGGTGATCTGGAGCATCACCTTCCTCCAGTGTGGACCGGATCAGCGGCAGATGGTTCCATCTCTGCAGCAGACGGTTCCATGTGTACTGGGCACCTCTCCAGGTGAACACGAACTGTGAGCTGCACAGTGCTGCTAAGGGAGTGGAGAAGAACGTGTTGGCAATACCAATAGTGCCATAGCATTTAGTGGTCTTGGACTCTAACTCATACTGCAGCTCTAACGTATCAAGCACAGCAGCACTCAGTGATAGAATCACTTTGTTCCAACCATGATAGTCCACAGTTAATCTCCATTCTCCATCAGACTTGCACACCAGCCAAATTGGGCTGTTGAAAGGTGGGTGGGTTTTACTGACCATCCCTTGGCTCTTCAGTTCACAAGTCATTTTATGGATAGGGATTACAGCATCTCTGTTGATATGGTATTGCCGATAATGTACTGTTTTGGTGGTAATTGGTACCTGCTGTTCTTCAACCTTCAGCAGTCCTACAACAGAGGATTTCTCCAAGGAGCCATGCAGGGCACTCAATTGTTTTGACTCATCTGTTTCTACAGCAGCAATACCAAATGCCCATTTCTGTCCCTTCAGATCTTTGAAAGACCCATTCCTGAGGTAATCAATGCCTAGAATGCATGGGGCACCTGGGCCAGTCACAATAAAATGTCTCTGCCACTCTTTCCCAGTTAAGCTTATTTCTGCGTCTACTGCAGTCAATTCTTGGGAGCTTCCCATCACCCCGGTAATAGAAATCAGTTCAGACTCCACGTGTCCTGGTGGCATCAATGTGCACTGGGCTTCCATGTCCACTAAAGCGTGGTATTCTTGTGGTTCTGACGTTAAAGACCATTGAATCCACACAGTCCAAAAGACACAGTTGTCCTGTGCCTCTGCCTGGCTAGAGGCAGGGCCCCCCTTACACTGATTCTGGTCATCATTGCTTTCTGTGGTGTGCATGCAGGAGGTGTCTTCCAGTGTATCAGAGGGGTCATAACTCTGACTATTCCACCTAGTCTTTTGCCCACGGGACACTGGTATGACGCTCACCTTCATTCACTTCCCTTTAGCCTTTTCTTTCTCCTTAAGCTCTTTTACTTGGGCCACCAGGACCCAAATGGGTTTTCTATCCCACTGTTGGATGTCTTCCCTGTGGTCGAGCAGAAAATACCACAGGTCAGTCCGTGGGGTATACCTGCTCTCCCTGGCTAGGGGACACCTGGTCCTGACCTCAGGGTGTCTGATTTGCACTGGTGCCATGGAAAGCACATCTTGTTTAGTCTGGCTTCCTCTGGAGTTGTTTGCTATTTCTTCCTTGAGACTCTGTATTTCTTCCACCAATGACTCCATGGAGGCTACACAGAGTCAGAGTGTGTGATGCCTAGTGTCCTCATAGGTTCTCAGTTTCTTAATCATGTTGCCCACAGTTTCTTCTGCGTTTCTTCATTGGAGCATGGCCAGGAACTGGACATACACCTCAGTGCCATTGATGAAATTTTCTGCCACATCCAAGTCATAATCCAAACATCGTCTGGGCTTCTGGAGTCTGGTCCATTGTCTGAGAAAATATCTGGGATAGCAAGCTCCCTCAGTCTCTGTATCCCTTCTTCCATAGTCATCCATGGTTGTTGTTACTGCTGGAGGTCTTGCTCACAGGGGTGTCTCTCACCCCCATCAAAAGTCGTTTCCAGAGGCTGAGAAGCTCGTTGGTTTTTGCAAACTCCTGGTCAATGCCCGAGTCCCTGAACAGAGCTCTTAAGGTCCTTGCTTTCTGGCTATCAAGGAGAGTATTGTCTCCCATGGTGTCCCAAATTTGGAGCAACCAGGAGGATATAGCCTCTCCTGATCGACACATGAGATCTTTGCCCAGATTGCGCAGTTCATCGAAAGGTAGGGACTCTGTAATAATTATGGGCTCGGTCTCCTGGTCCTGTTGTGAGGGCCTGATTTGCCAATCGTCATGAACTAGGCGTGAGACTTTGGTCTTATACTTCACTCTTTGCACGGGGGCCACCGCTGCTGGAGTTGGCTGATCCTGGTTTTCTGGTATAGGTGCAGACTGTGTTGACCTGACAGCAGTGGGTTCTGCTGTGCTGACCATAGCATGGTAAGCATTGGTCAGGGTCGAGCATAGTTCCAGATGTTGACATCCCTCAATACTGAAGATAGGACTATCCCCCAAGCACTCCTGTACCTTGCTGGGGATCTGAGGGTGGGTGGAAGAGTTTCAAATCCCTGGGGCAGAATGGTCTTTGAGCACCTGTCAAATCTCCTCAGTGCTGCCAACCAGTGGGGGCAGGTTATGTCTAGTGCAGGCTGTGATGGGATGGCAAGCTGTTGTGACGGGGCAGCAGACTGTGGTGACTGAGATGAATACGGTGAGGCACCCTTGGTGTCAGGGCGGATCTCTGGATAGCCTCCCTACACTCTACGATAGATGTAGTGGCTACCCAGCGGACCCCAATCTTGTCCTTAAAAATAAGAGAGAATGTGGTCAAAAACATTAACAGGAAAAGAATGTTCTTCATATCTACTGGCATCATAAACTCTTCAAAATTCATAGGATTAGCTCCAGGAGGGAAAGATGTGAAGCTCTGAAAAGATAAAGAGGGATCTCTCTATGTCCCGCCACCCCTGAAGAGTGTACCATTAAGCATGAAACCCCAAGGATTACTACTCAGGCCATAGAGATAGCATGCCCACTGATACAGCTTACTAAAGAAAACTACAGGGGCTGAATTTATTGTGTTCCAAAGCCTAAGAATTTTATGATGGCCAAAACAACCTTAGTGACTGTACCTAGCTCAAGGCAGTGGTCTAAAAAGGGAAACCAAGTAGACAACAGCAGCTTTCACCTGCAAGCTGCCAAACTAGAAACATGGTGGTACCTCAGGAGGTGTTCTCTTTCTATTTGTGTCTCTCGAGCCACGTGTTGGCGCCAGTGAAATGTCTTTGTTTGTAGGACAGTTTGGACTTAAAATTTGTAATATGAGACAACAATAATAGAGAACTTAATACCCTTTTATTGTGTAATGTTTATATGTGTGTGTATACACACACACACACACACACACACACACACACACACATATATATATATATAATATGGATGGATTCACTTAGACTGAGAAAAAAACAGAGAAGAGAAATATTGGGATACCTAGGAGACAAGAAACACAATTAGAAACAAAGAGAAAAACAACCTCCCTTTTTTCCCCTCCCAATTCTTCTGAGATGCAGTGATGTCTGCGGGGCAGCAGGGGAGCTGGCGTGCTCCTCCAAACCAGGCTGTTGTTGCAAGAAGGAGAAAGGTGAAGACTGGAGCGAGAATGGTGATGCAAACTCACTTGTGTCTCTTCCAAGATTTCCCCTTTGGAGGACAAACAAGCCACCAT